>DF369893.1:12378-23906 GCA_000787875.1 Solanum virginianum
GGACTAATGCACCGGATCCCATCAGAACTCTGAAGTTAATCGTGCTTGGGCGAGAGTAGTACTAGGATGGGTTACCCCCTGGGAAGCTAAAGAGCAAATGGAAAGAAAACTCCCCTTAAGTTGTCCACGTGGTCCATAAGGCTGGTTAACATTCGAGGACGAATGTTCTTAAGGGGGGAGGATGTTAGCACTCATATGTCCTTAATTGGCTCGATTAGGAAAAGTTTGGGGACCAAAGTGTAGTTTTTTTAAAGTTAAGGTCTTGAAGAAAGTTATGGTTGTCCCACTTGATTTATGTTAATTTTTGGTTGGGCCAAGGGGGTGTAGGTCCACACTTGGCATGTCTTGAATTAATTAATTAATTAATTAATTATATATATATATATATATATATATATATATATATGCAAGGATATCTTTCTTGTCATTTTAACATCTACACTTAGAACAAAATTTAGAAAAAAAGAACAAGTGGAAGGAAATTAATTGTTGTCTCACTTGACTTGTGTTAAACTTGGATTGGTGCAAGTGTATAGTGTGGGGCCAAGAATTTATCTATAAAGGTAGGAAGACCCCCTTATCTTGTAATAAACATTACACTTCGCCAAAAAAAAAAATCAAGAACAAGAACTCCTAGAAATATGCTCTCGGGTTAGTGCACCTTGAAAATCAAATTTGCTTTCTTCGATTCCAAAATTATTTTGATGTCACAAAGTACCTATTTTGGGTCTCCTAAGTAGCTTGGAGTAGTNAAGTGAAAAAGGTAAGGTTTAATGTTGTTTTATGTGTTATTAAGTTTGTGTGTATGTTGTAGTATGTTGAAATGAAAGAAAATCATGAAATCTTGAATGTTGAAAATGAATTCAAGCATGGGCCGTTTAGGTGTCTATATGTTATGGTGGGTTATTTTGTGTTGGAGTTATGAATTAATGCTTAATTAGCATAACATGAGCTTTGTAAAGTGAAGAAGGTATTGGAAATCATTTATGTGTATATGTAGATATGTTGGGGCCGAATTGGGTTCATGTATGTATATAGTGTTGTATTGTCTTGAAAATTATGAATTGACACCTAGTTGGTGTATTATGATCATTGTAGTGTGAAGGAATGGATGAAAATCATTTTTATGCACCTGTGTAATATGTTGGCCGAATTGGATGTGTGGATGTAGTCTAATGTTTTATTGTGTTGGAAATATGTATTTGATGTTTAGTTGGTATAATATGATGCTCGAAAGGTAAAAGAATGCTTGGACATCATCTAAATGTTTATAAAAGTATGCTATCCAGTTTTTGTAAGTGTGCTAAAATGATGATATCTAGTGTATTTAGTGTTGTAATGGCATTGAAAATGCTTGTTAATGTTGTTGGGCTATTGTTGTTGTTGTTGTTGATTAATTTGAGCCGAGTTGATTCTCGGGGCAGCCTATATTTTAGGGGAAGTGCTGCCAAAATTTTTGTAAAATTGGGGGCAAATTTGAAATTTAAGGCCCAAAAAGGCCTTTAGCTAATCATTTGGCGTTATTGTGATTTGTTTGTAGACATTGGACATCTAGAAGTATAAGTTGGATCGGTTTTACATTTGGATTAGTTTGGAGAAGGGATTGAGGTATGTAAAGCCACCTTACTTTTTTGGCATGTCTTAGAAAAATATAGTTTATGATACGAACTCTATTCGTGTAATCCGAGCTTAGGTACAGTCCGTGTTTATTCCTTGGCACTCTTATGTTAATTTTGTCATAATATTGACTCTTATGTTTTTAAAGTTTGTAAGTTGCAAATTATGGAAAATTTGATAAATTTTGAAAGAATTTATTTATTAAAAGTTTTATAAGTATAAATGTCCATAATTTTTTATAAAAGTTCGGATTGCTTGAAAACCGTTAGAAATGCCTCGTAGAAGTTCGTATGGTCTTGGATTGCTTGGAAATCATTAGAAATGCCTCGTAGAAGTTCATATAGTTTAGGATGAGTAAGCTCCACGTAGGTTGGGCCAGTTTGGGTTCCCACTGTCCATGGGTCCCGCGCCGCTCTTATATGAGATTTTGATAATTTTTTAAAAGAATTTGTGGTAAGTATTATTCTAATTTCAAAAATGAATATTTTACTTATCTTTTGGATTTATGATAATGATTTTTATGCATATGATTACTCACGACTCTGCTCGTGCCTATTATGATTCGTTCACTAGTTCTTGGGCCAATTATTGTCGTACGCATTATGATATATATTTCGAAATATGCTGATGTCGGCGGGTCAGCTTCGCCCAAGGGCCAGGCTCCGCTTAGTTGGTGTGATGCAGTAATTGGGCCCGGAGTATGCGGATGTCGGCGGGTAGGCCTCGCCTAAGGGCCGAGCTCAACATAAATTGGTGTGATGTAGTAATTGGGCTTTTTGGTGTGTTTATTGATATCTGATGGAGATTGGTTCGGGAATTTGAAACTTTCTGGTTGTGTGGTGTTATGGCGCCGGTGGCGGGCGGCGACCATATTTTCTGTGCCCTATGCATGATTTGTATTTTGAAAAGTAAGCATAATGATATTTCGGTTACGCTTCGGATTACTATGATTTTGCTTCAGTTATTACTCTGATCTTATGTTTTACATCTTCTGCTTACATACTCGGTACATATTTTGTACTGACCCCCCTTTTTTCGGAGGCTGTATTTCATGACCGCAGGTACCGACGTACAGGTTGGTGACCCACCAGCTTAGGATTCCCACCTACTGTCTGAAGTGCTCCCTTTGCTTCGAAGCCTACGTTTGGTATATACTCTTGTTTAATTATTTTGCATATACGTTCACTTAAGGGTACGATGGGGCCCTGTCCCATCCTATGATTCTGTCTGTTTTGGTTAGAGGTCTGTGGATACGTACTGTGTGGGTTGTGCCCAGTTTGTTTGACTTAACCTGTATGATATGTTTGATAGGCGGCTTTACTCGCCATAGCGGCCCTATTGGCCCATCTCTGTATATATGATTTTGTTGGCTCTGCCTGGACTCTGTTTGTACCTTTTGATATGCATGTTATTCTGGTCTGGTCTGTAAACCTATGAAATTTTGCTAAAAATATATCTGACAATTTCGTGGATATATCTGATCTGATTTGCAAATAAGTCTGACGTATGTTTTAATACACACTATCTGTTTGGAACTCGATTTTATGATTCGATTTGGGTGCCCATCCGGGCACTAGTCACGGCGCACGGGGTTGGGTCATGACACAAAAATACCCTTTGTTTGGTTTTGGTTCAAAAATACTCCTCCCTTAAATTTTGTAAAAAAAAAAAAAAGTACCCATCTGTCTAACAGAAATAACACCATGCATATTATGTGGACAAAAAGCACCACCCATGATTAGTCCATATGAAACCCCATTTAGGGACCCAAGAGATTTTCTCCTTGGATATTAGGTCCAAGACTAATCTTTTCATGTCAAAAGGAACAGTTATTTCACTTGCAAACATCTCAAAAAGTCGATCTCTGAATGATAAAATTAATTCATCCTCGTTATAATCGTTGCTTTCTACTTTAATCAGTTTCTTGAGTTTAATAGGATCCAATTCTTCAATTTTTATGAGCCTACGAAGCTTGTATAGAAATTGTTATGCTCATTTAGCAATGTAATATAATTAATATAAGTTATCATTTTCAAGAGATAGTTCAATTGCAATTGTAAATAAAAGTTTTTTTAAAATATAGTAAGAATCGGACTACTCAAAGTCTGATAAAAATTGATTTCAAGATGAGTTGAAGTTGAATTTTTGATGGAAGAGGAATATTTTAAATAATAACTTTAAAATTTTAATAGACGGGTATTTTTTAATCGAAAACTAACGAAAGACATTTTGCTCAATTTTAGTTAAGGGGTATCTTTTGGCCCTTTGTTCATTTCTATTAGGATGATTGTTATTTTTGAGCCAGAAATTTATATTGGAGGGGTATTTTTGAGCAAAAAATATAACGAAAGGATATTTTTGAGCCAAAAATATAACCGAGGGGTATTTTTGAACCAAAAGGTAATGAAGGGATATTTTTGCTCTATTTCAAATAGTTCAGAAGTATTTTTGACTCTTTTCCCTTCTTTCAATGTTAGTTGTGACAACTTAAATAAGTTACAAATTACTTTTTATTTTATAATTTCTTATTAAAAAAAAGGATGATTTCTGTGCAAATTGTAATACTTAATATCACTTTTTATGGTGTTTACTTGAAAAATATTAAAAATTAATTTATTATAAAAATATGATCACGTATAAATAAAATTTAAGCTTGTAATATTAGGCTTTTTAATGGGCATTTTCATATCTACTACTTATATATAAGCATCAATAAGCAGGTTGCTCATAGTCGATATCCCTATTTTAGCTGTTTTCTTAAGCAGGCAGCTGCTGATTGATGTGACTGTTTGAACTGCTTGATTTTATTTTATCATTTCTATTAATATTTCTTCGGTTGCTTTAACTTTGATAATATTATCCTTAATAAATCATTTTTTTCAGCTACTTCAGTTATGATTTTTACTATATCACCCTAATCAATTATTTTTTAAGTCATGTAAATATTAGGACTAGGATGAAACAAACACAAATGATAAAGTAAGCGTTTTTTCTAATTAGAAAATTAAATTAAATAATTATTTGTAATAGCTTTCAATGATTATATTTGTGAAAAAAAGGAAGTGCTTTAAAAATATAATATAAATAAACAAAAATATTTATGTATATTACTTAAAATGGTATAAATAGGTACTATAAGTTGCAATAATTATTAATTAAAAATTCAAAAAATACAGAAAAATTTAAATGGTTCTTAAAATCTTATCAATGCCACATGAATTAGGACAGAGAGAGCAACATATATTATTTAAAATTTATGTGAAATGTACTATAAATTACAATAATTAATAAATTAAAATATTTAAAAAATAAATAAAATATTGATTGGCTCTCAATACATGGGCAATATAAATTGGAACAAAATAAGCAATATATATTATTTAAAAATAACATAAAATGTACTATAAGTCGCAATAGTTTAACAATTTAAACATTTCAAAAATATAAAAAAAAATACCAACATCATATAAATTGAAATAAAAAAATAATATTTATTAAATTCGTACTAGCAAAAATAAAACTCATATAGCACGAGATTAAAGAGAGAATCCTTTTTATAAATTAATTAAAAAAAACATACGTACCTCTAACAGATGACGTGAAGCAACCACAAAAACTTTCTTTTTTAAAAAAATACGAAATCAATGAACCATGAAATGCACTAAACTTGTGCCTACAATTTTATAAAGTGATAGAAAGAATACTACAAAACCATACATATATTCATATTAACATATCTAATAAAGAAGATAATTAATGGGAGGTGAAAAGTTGATTAGTTGAATTTAAAGGTGGTTGAGCAATTAAAAATAAAATAAATAGATCATTTAAAAAAAAATACTTAGTCAAAACTAGATGCCACATCATTCTTATGTTCTTTTTTTTTTCATTTTGTATATTCCATTCGCTTATCCTTTATTTTCTTCATTATTTTTCTCTTAAATTTTCATTACCCGCTCTATCAGAGTTCAAATATAAAAGATCTTTTGTCACGATCCAAGTATAGGACCTAGATGTGACACGGCGAATGGAAACCCGAAGGGACCCCAAACAAGCCTCTTAGCATATCAGTTACGAATCTTTGGTCGCGAAAGCAATTAAACAACAACAAGAGAGAATAAATAAGGATAAAAGGACTAAGTGAAGTCTTTTATAGCATAAATCATAACGAGTCAAATCTCAAAGAATAATTACATCACTTGTCCAACAACACCTCTAAATATAGACTTGAGCGGGGCCAAGACACTTTCCGGGCTCAACCTCCTAGTGTAAAGAGTTCAATATTAAGAAATGACAAAGACAAGAGTAGCATAGCAACTGTCCCCGAACTTTGAGGACTCACCAATAGCTTATCTTCAAAGATGACCAACTAGCCATGGGGAAGGATGATCATGAGGAGCTCCGATTTCTACACGGTAACATCGTGTAGGCATAGAGTATGTGTTAGTACATTTGAATGCACTAAGTATGTAGGATGCAATGTAACAAGAGATAGCCATCATAATCAAAATGCATAACAATAGGCAATAGGCATAATATAACAATATTGCATGTATGATCAATGCTAACAAGAGATAGGCAGCATAGGCAAATGTATAAATATAGGCAATGGATAGTATAATAACAATATGACATGCATGATCAATTCTTGAAGTAAAACATGCTTGTATAGAACATATTACATGTGTAGGAAGAGATCATCATCATAGACCAAGCATCTAATACTTGGAATCCAAAGCCTAGCACCATCTTGGAAGGTGATTGAGGTATCTACCTCTCAATTAGTAGTACCGGCCTAGCACCGCCCCCCCCCCCCCGATGAAACCAACACATACACACATTACTTTCATCATCATAAAGTCACTTAACTCATAAGTCATGCCTTAGACCATCATTAGTTCAAAAATTGTTAACTGGACATTTTATCAAACACTTGGCGGGTATGTAATGCTAGTTCAAAAACATGCAATTCAAGAGTGAAATCATGTGAGAAAACATAATGTAAATCAACCCACCAACAATTGGTAATACCCTCATGCAAGATCCATTGAAACCCCTCATCAAATGTCATCAAAGATCATAGATCCATAGCACAAAACATACTTAAACAATTAACATTTCATAAAACCCCAACATAGTTTATAGTCAAATACATAATAAGAAGTACCCATAGATAAATCAATTTAACAACATATAATTTACATAAAAAGGAAGGTTGGGCACTATGGGCGAAAGGACCTAATGGTTGAAACCCACATACCTCAACTTTGGAGATTTCCTTGATGAAGATTGGAATGAGAACTTGAAGCTTGATGAATTTCTTGAGATCCAGAATGAGTTTGGACACTTAATTTTGAATGAAATATTTGGCTAAGTGTTAGACAAGGTTTTGGGGAATGTCTAGAATGATATGGGGTTGAAAATGGCTAAGTATAGGTGTTTTTACGCATAGGAAGGCTTAGCCCCAAGACCCCAAAGCCATAGGCCGAAATAAGAAAAACTTGCAACAAAATATACTGCTCCGCAACGGCTCTGCGTCGTGGAGCCAACATGCACCCCTACTGTTTTGCGCATACTTTGAAAAATCAAAGTTTGCTATAGTTAGTCCAAAATTGGGGTTATACCCAATACCCACTCAATTTTGCTACCTGATAAAGAATATGAAGTCAAATTTTTGATATCAATGAATTTTGAGATAGATGGAAATTACGATTATGGATGTTTCCGAGGCACATTTTTGAGCACTTTTTGGGGTGTTTCAATATCTCCCCCTTGGGAACATTCGTCCCCGAATGTCAAAGAAGTATACATAAGAAGAGTAATCATAAAGGAATCAGTCCCAACAAGAATGCAACAATGTACTTAAATACCACTTTTAAAAATCTTAACACAAGTGTCCAAATAACCATAAACTTGCCAACATAAATATGAATACATGCAAATGACATAAGGGCTGAAACTTAAGACATAAAATCATATAGGGTACTTGAATTAGTACCTTAGGTTTGAGTAGAATAGGGATATCACTTTTGCATGTCCGCCTAGACTTCCCATGTTGCACTCTCAACTTGTTGGCTTCTCCAAAGAACCTTGATGGAAGCAACATCATGTTCCTCAACCTCTTCACTTGTCTATCCAAAATTTCTACTGGAACCTCTTCATAAGTCAAATTGTCTTCAACAACACCCACAACATCTAGAGGCACAATAGCACTTGAGTCACCCACACACTTCCTCAACATAGACACATAGAAGATCGGATGAACCATATTCATATCATTGGGCAACTCCAACTTATAGGGCACCCTATCAATCCTCCTCAACACTCTATAAGGACTCACAAATCTTGGACTTAATTTACCCTTTTTATCAAAACGAACCACACCCTTCATGGGTGCAACCTTCAAGTAGACCTAATCACCAACTTTAAATTCAAGATCTCTTCTCCTCACATCGGTATAGGACTTTTGTCGACTTTGGGCTGTTCTCAACCTTTCCCTTATCCACCTCACCTTTTCCATGGTCTCCATAACCAAATCTGGGCTTAACAAAGTCATCTCCCCTACCTCAAACCATTCAACCTTTGACCTATAATGCCTACCATAGAGAGCTTCAAAAGGAACCATACCAATGCTTGAATGATAGCTATTGTTGTAAACAAACTCAATAAGAGGAAGGTAATCATCCCAACTATCCTTAAACTCCAAAACACAAGCTCTAAGTATATACTCAAGAGTTTGGATAGTTCTTTCGGCTTGGCCATCCATTTGAGGGTGAAAGCCCGTACTAAGCTTTACCTTGGTACCAAGACCTCTTTGGAAGGACCTCCAAAAGTGAGAAGTAAATTGAGCACCGCGATTCGATATAATAGACAAGGGCATCCCATGCAATCTAACCAATTCATGAATGTACAATTTAGCATAATTTTCGGCACTATAAATAGTCTTAACCGGTAGAAAATGAGCGTACTTTTTCATTCTACCAACCACAACCCAAATAGAATCAAAATGCTTCCTAGTCTTAGGCAATCCAACTACAAAATCCATGTTAATTTCCTTTCACTTCCAAGTAGAAATCTCTATATCTTGGGCTAGGCCAACCTGCCTTTGATGCTCGGCTTTAACTTGTTGGCAATTGTGACAACCGAACACAAATTTAGCAATATCTTTCTTTGTACCACCCTACCAATACACTTTTCTCAAATCTCTATATATTTTTGTAGAATCGAGGTGAATAGAATAGGAAGAATTATGATCCTCATCAAGAATTTTCTCTTTCAAGTCATCCATTCTAGAAACACACAACCTATCTTGGTACCTAAGTGCACTATCTCACCCTTGGGAGAAAACCTCCACCTTACCATCTCTCACCAAGGCCTTCAACTCTAACAAGACGGGGTCAACATCTTGCTCTGACTTCACCTCCTCAATCAATGAAGACTTAGAGCCATCAACAAACACAATACCACCATTTTCAACCTCCTCCAACCTAACTCCTAATCTAGCCAACCGATGGACCTCCCCAGCCACTTCTTTGCCACCATCATTAACATGTGCTAGGCTACCCATAGACACCCTACTCAAAGCATTGACTAAAACATTAGTTTTATCGGGGTGATAATGCACACTCATATTATAATACTTAAGAAGCTATAACCACCTTCGTTGTCTCAAGTTGAGATCTTTTTGGGTGAACACATATTGGAGACTCTTATTATCGGTGGACATATCAACATGAACCCCATACAAGTAGTGATGCCAAATTTTCAAAGCAAATATCATGGTGACCAATTCAAGATCATGAGTAGGATAATTCTTTTCATGCATCTTAAGTTGTCTAAAGCCATAAGCTATCACCTTATCATTTTACATCAAAACACAATCAAAACTAATTCTTGAAGTATCACAATACACAACAAACTCTCCCAACCCTTCCAGTAGAGACAAGATAGGAGCAAAGACAAGCTTATCTTTCAAAGTTTGGAAACTCTTTTTACACTCATTGGTCCACACAAATTTTACCTTCTTTAGGGTCAACTTAGTCATGGCAGAAGTAATAGAAGAGAAACCACTAACGAACCTTCGGTATTAACCCACTAAACCCAAGAAACTTCTAATGTTTAATGGAGTCAAAGGTCTAGGCCAATTTCTAATTACCTCCGTCTTCTTAGGATCCACTTTAGTGCCATAACCTGACACCATATGACCTAGAAAACCAACCTTTTTCAACCAAAACTCACATGTTTCATATTTGGCATACAACTTCTCCTCCTTCAAGATTTGTAACACCACCATCAATTGGTCCACATGTTCCTCCTCACTATGGGAATAGATCAAGATATCATCAATAAAAACCACCACAAATAAATGAAGGTAGGGTTTGAAGACCCTATTCATAAGATCCATCAAGATACCTATGCATTAGTCAAATTGAAGGACATAACGACAAACTCATAGTGTCTATACTTAATTCGGAAGGCCATCTTCGGAATCTTACACTCCCTCACTTTCACTTGGTGATACTCGGATCGAAAATCAATCTTAGAGAAGTGATTAGCCCCTTAAAGTTGGTCAAAAGGATCATCAATCCTTGGTAGAGGGTACTTATTCTTTATGGTAACCCTAATAAGTTGGCGATAGTCAATATACATACTAAGAGAACCACCCTTCTTTTTCACAAACAACATCGGTGCACCCCAAGGTGATTGCCTAGGTCTAACAAAACCCTTCTCTAACAAATCCCTCAATTGGTCCTTCAACTCCGCCATGGCCATATAGTAAGGGAGAATAGAAATGGGTCAAATATCGGGAAGAGGTCTCTGCCAAAATCTATTTTTCTTTCTGGAGGAACACCGGGAAACTCATTGGAAAAGACATCAAGGAACTCATTAACCATCAGAACTGACTCTATAGGAAGGAATTTGGACTCAACATCCCTAACCCTCACAAGATGATAGAGGCACCCCTTAGAAATTAACTTTTGGACTTTAATGCAAGAAATAAACCCACCCTTGACCACCACATCATGACTCTCCCACTCAAGAACGGGTTCATTAGGGAATTGGAACTTGACCCTACGGGTTCTACAATTAATAGAGGCATAATATGCATGCAACCAATCCATCTCAAGAATGACATCAAAGTCTACCATATCCAACTCAACAAAATTACAAGATAATATTTTATACAAAATAAAAATGGGATAACTTTTATAGACCCTTCTAGCAATAATAGATGCACCAACTGGAGTAGACATCTCATAAGACTCACACAACAATTTGGGTTCAGCCTGAAACTTTTTGACAACAAAAGGAGTAACAAAAGAAAGAGTGGCACCCGGGTCTATCAATGCATACACATCAAAATTAAAGACTTTTAACATACCGGTGACAACATCGGGCACCTTATCTACCCCTTCCCTCCCTTGAAAAGCATAGAACTGATTTTGCCTTGGGGCACCCCCTTGTTGGCCTCTTATTCTCATAGGAATCGAATTTGTACCTCGGCCTTGTGGACGACCATCTCTACCCTTGTTTTGATTACGAGGACAATCAACCTTCTTGTGACCCACTTCTCCATAATTATAGCAAGTATTGGTGTTCATCAAGCATGGACCATCATGGCCTCTACCACATCTTGAGCACATAGCATTAGGCACCACACCACGACCACTTTGGGCCCTTGGGTTATTATTAGCAAACCATGGATTAGGAGCATTTGAAGACCCTTGGCCTTGATGAAACCAGCCACCTTTGGGACCTTGGAATCTATCTTCAAAATGGGCCCTCTTGGCCTCATTACCTCTTCTCTTTCTCAACTTTTCCCCCTCCAGCTGTTCGGCATAAGTCATGAGGCGGGACAAATCCATTTCACTAATCAATATGGTGGCATGGCACTCCTCATTCACAAAATC
>DF369888.1:3628-13883 GCA_000787875.1 Solanum virginianum
ATCAAGATCATAGAATTCATTAAAATAACTCACAAGAAGAAGAATCACAACTTACTTCATAACCCTTTTCAACACTTCAAATCTTCACCCATAAAAATCTACGGGTTTCCTCGACAAACCAAACCTTCTACGACTATTGGGGGATCCCATATACTAAGCTCCAAGCCATAGAATCGAAGAAAGAAGCAAAAATCAAAAATTTTTCTTGAGGTTACTGTTCATACCCGAGAGCATGAACACTGTAGCTCTCAAGTATGAAATTTTTCTAAGTGTCAAATATGCTCTCTTGTCCCTTGTACACATATAAAGAGGATACATAGTAGAATAACACTTTGGCCTATTAAAAGCAACTTAAAATAAGAATATGTCACACAAGATCCCTTCTTGAGTTAAAATAATATTTGTCAACATAATAAAACCAATCACCACAATGCACCTTGTAAAAAGTAGTTGGTGGGAGCCACAAAGGCCCCTAGGAATGACGTACAATGACTCCAATCAGATTTAAAAGATATTGGATCATCGAGTCAGGCCGAGGCCCTTGACCGGGTTCAGTTGGCTGCCACATCTCAGAAAATAGAACAACTTTCAAGTGCATTCGCAGCATTTGAGTCAAGGAAGGTTGCGCAACAAAAGGAAGTTATACAAATCAAAGAACAAGTGCTTAACCTCACACGTTTGCCTGTACTGCATCCTTCCACTCCTGAATCTGAAGAGAGTGATGATGAGTTTGTTGGGAATAGTCCTTAGGTTTCTTTTAGTTATGTTTGGACAATTTAGTTATGTTTTGGACACTTTAGTTATGTTTAGACAGTTTATAGTATTTTGATGAACTTTTCATTGGTTTAAAACACTGTAATTTTTGGATTTTATTCGTTTTGAATGTTTAGTTTTAGTTGGTGTTATGTATTTTGTATGTTGAAGTTGTTGTTGCTGCTGTTTGATTGCTTGTTTGGGCTGAAAATCTATTGTTTTTTACATTGAAGTTGGATAGTAAAAATTGCATGTTTTTCTATAAAAAAAATTATAGAAAAAGCAATGGACAGGGTCCGTGATTCCGTCGATTTTTTGCAATTTTTTAAAAAACCTTTTCCAAAAAAACGACGGACAGGGCCCCTATGTCCGTTGTTTTTCAAAAAAATTTTTAAAATAATTTTTTAAAAATAGTGACGGACAGCGACAATATGTCCATCGCTTTTTAATTTTTTAATAATTTTTTTAAAATAGTGACGGACAGGGACCAATGTCCGTCACTTTTTTTTAATATTTTAAAAATAATTTTTCCAAAATAGCGACTTATATGGAATCTATGTCCGTCGCAAATTTTAATTTTATAAATATTGTTTTAAAAAAGCAACGGATAGTGACTCTATGTCTGTCGCTTTTTTTAAAAAATAAATTAAAAAATGACAAGATAAAGAAAGCGACGATGTCCGTCGCTTTAAAGCGACACATTCTGTCGCTTCCTTAAAAGCATAGAGCAAAAAATCGTTGGAATGGACTGCGCCGCTTTTTTGTCGATTTTGACGAAAAAAGTGGTGCAGTCCGTCGTTTTTGCCCCAATTTTTAATAGTGGATGCTAAGTCATCCCACTAAATCTTTAAAACATTACTTGGGCAAATTATGACACTTAGAATCACAAGTAGCAAATTGTAGGCATAGCTCGAACTTAAGGAACCACCAAGTGAGAATTGTCCTTTCATCTTTGGGACCTTCTTAAATTTCTTTTTGGGTAATTGTCGACATACTTATCTCTTTGACAAATCATAACTTTAAAACTTTACTTTAGTTCCCTAATCATCATCATGAATCATGCAAAACTTTACTTGAAACTTAGTGGTCTAATTCTTAAGTTAAAACATCATAAATCATGAATATATGCTTATTCAAAACCTGTAAAATAGCCTACACTACATCATTAATGATACTCATCATTGGAATCATCATCAATAACTTAAATACATGCATATACTTAGTAAAACATCATAGGATATCATTGAGACCATTTAATAATATAAAGTAACATAAAACCATTATTAGCATGCATACTAACTTGAAGGAACTAAAAGAAAGGTAAACGACATTATGTAGGACTTTATTGCAGAAAGGAGAACCACAAATCAAAATCACATGGCTTGATAAGCTTTTGGAAGAAGGAATTTATTGTTGAAGAAAGATCCTATTGAAACCTAGCCTTCTTAGCTTGTTTTTCATCTATAGAGAGTATTTTCTGGCCTTAGGATTTTGAGAATAGGAGAATGAGAGAATAAATGACAGTCCTATGATTTTAAAGTTTGATTTAGGTACCTTTGAATCGGAAAAATGACATAATATGAAACGACCCCAAAAAGTGCCCAAAATTATGCCTCGGAGTACCCAAAATTTTAAATTTCATATATCTCAAAATTCATTTGTTATTTCAAAAATCCGACTTCATATACTTGTTCAGGGTTTCAAAATTAGATGAAGAAGGGTCTGACCCTAATTTAAGAGTGAAAGATTAGCAATTATAAAATTCCAAAGTGCAATTTCTAGTGTGGTTTTCGCGTTGCCTCCGCGACGCACCCCTGTTCACTTGGGAGACTATTTTTTAAGCTCGGTCCAAGACTTCTAAATAATGGGCCTAAATGTTTCTAAACGTGTTTTTTACCTCTACTTAGCAAAATTTCGCTCTTATATCCTCCTAAATAATTCCCAATACTTACTCAAACACATAATTATATTTTCTCTCCCCAAACTCAAGTAACAAACCTTCACCCTAAGCTAAGGTTCTCCTTCAAGGTTCTTCTTCAAGCTTCAAATTTCTGTCTCTATCTCCAATCTTCACTAAGTTCATCTTTAAGCTAAGGTATGTGAGTTTCGTTCATGGGTTCCTTTCACCCGTGATACCCAAGCCTCTTTTTACTCAAATTGCATGATTTAAAGTTGATTTACAAATGGGTCTTGATTATTATGAAATTCACTGCACACTATGTTAAAGCTATGAAAAGTTGTGACTGTTTTGCCATGTTTTGAGCTATAAATCTTTGATCTATTATAAGATTTGAGAAAGGGGTTTTGATGTATATTGCTTGAAGATGTTGCAAGATGTTGATTGATGGTTTTACAATGGATTTTTCTGCATAATTTCATCTCTATATTTCATGGTTTTATACTAGCATTGTACACCCTCTAAGTGTTTGATAAAATATCCGGATGTGGTTTCTTGAGGAGTTGAAGGTCCAAAGAATAAGGTATGATATGAATGACTATATGATGATAAAATGAGCTTATCTACATGATAAATTCTATATAAAGTGTTTCATTAGACTATGCCCAATTTGGGGGGACTAAGAAATCGGATAACCTAGATAGGGTTTTGTTGTCATCAACATAGGGAAGGGTTTGTACTTCTCCACCTAGTGATGGAGCGGCATCATCACTAACCTAGATGGAGGTTTCTACTCATTAACCTAGGGAAGGGTTTGTACTTCTCCACCTAGTGATGGAGCGGCATCATCACTAACCTAGATGGAGGTTTCTACTCATTAACCTAGGGAAGGGTTTGTACTTCTCCACCATGGTGATGGGGCGACATTATCACCAACCTAGATGGGGGTTTGTACTTATCCACCTCAGTAATGGGGCGACATCATCACTAACCTACCAAAGGGTTGTACATTTGGAAATTTATCTTGGTCTCTTCTACACATATGATATCTTATATAAGCGTGAGTTACTTATGTATTGATCATACATGCCATATTGTTATACTATGCATATTTCTTATATGATCATGGGCTACTTAAGGATGTTTTACTTATGCATTGATAATACATGCCATATTGTTATATTATGTCTATTTCTTATTATTATGCATTTTGATTATGATGTTAATTCTTGTTTGATTGCATCCTACATACTTATACATTTAAATATACTAATGCATACTCTATGCCTACATGATGTCATCATGTAGAAACTGGAGTCGAAGCTGATGATCCTCCTCCACATGGCTAGTTCGATGCTATTCAAGCTAGTTGGTGAGTCCTTCACTTCGGGGACCTTAGTCTATGTTTCTCCTATTATGTAGTGAGACATCCTTCTTTATTATCTATTTTGACTATGAGGGTGAGCTTGGTTACTTTGTCTTGGCCCCTGCTCTTGTCTATATATTAGAGGTGTTTGTTGGACATGTTATGTATCTATGATATGCACTTGACTCTTGACTCTTGTCTCTTGTCTATGATGACATGGAAATGTTTTCCCTTAGCCCCGGTTACCCTATTCCTTTTTCTCTTGATGCTTAAGTTATTGCTTCCGTGGCCAAGGATGTGTAATGATGCTCTAAGTGGCTTGCTTAGGGTCCCTTTGGGTTCCCATTGTGCCGCGTGACGTCTAGGCCCTAGGCTTAGGTTGTAACATAATATATTATTAGAATTAGTGGAAATTACCAAACTGTTCTTTATTAAAATTATCAAAATGAATCTATGAAAGCCAGATTATGGCCATGGTTTGAACCACCGACCATAGATGTATCTGTCTCCTTATCCTTTTCCAATATTCAGAAACTATTTTATCAACCTAAACCAAGAAATCCTTTTCTATGGGTCGTATTTTGATTTACGAGCCGTGGTTTGACTCGTAGAGACCTTCCACACTTCATCAATTTTCTTACTTTTCTAGACCTTATCTACGAAAGGTTTATATGAGCCATACAATTATCTATGAACCATGCGATTAATCGGAGGTCACTCTCAAGAAACTCCAAATTTCCTTCATTTCTAATACTTTCAACTACGCCCCTTTCTACGGGCGGTCAATCATCTTATGGGCCATCATTTGCGATGTCGATTGGCTCACACTTGGAAAATATTTTCCTTTCCTGAAGTTCATGTTTAAGAGATTGACCTACGGGCTATCATCCTATCCACGGACCATAAACAAGCTTCACGAATTCACCCCAGGTCATTTTCCGTCCAACTTTTTATGCACTTCTATGCTCTTAAACATAGGATCATTACAATATATACCCCTTGGAAATATTTATCCTTGAATGTGCTTAAAGGAAAACTTAAAGAGTTTATCATCAGCTAATAACCCAGTATGTATGAAGAAATACAAGCTAAACATCATTTCATGGAATTTTCAAAATTTACATTTAAAACATGTCTTAAAATAGTCCATAAACCTAAGAATGAGTGTATATATCATGCAAAACTAAAATACAAATAATTAGAGGTTTTAAGGTAGAGTTTCTTAATACCTTAGGCTTGAATAGAGTGTAATAGACCCGAGTAACACTTGATTATATACACTTATGCTTCCTATGTGGCACGCTAAACTTGATGATTTCTCCAAAACACTTTAACGGATGCAACTTCCTTGTTCCCTATCCTTTTCACTTGCTAGTCTAGAATCTCAACTGGTACCTCTTCATAACTCAAGTTTTCTTTAATGTTCACATCACCTAAATGAACTATGGAGCTTTGATCACTTATGAACTTCCTCATACCTGAAAAACCAAATAGATTAGATGGATCTCATTGGGTAGGTACAACTCATGTGCCACTTTCCCCACTCTTCTCACCACTTTACAAGGCCCTACATGCCTAGGACTTAGTTCCTTGTTTACCAAATCGGATCACACCTTTCATAGGAGACACCTTCAAATAGACCCAACTACCAATTTGGAACTCAAGATCCCTTCTCCTTATATCGACATAGGACTTTTGCCGACTTTGGGCTGTTTGCAACTTTTCCCTTATAACTTTAATTTTATCTATAACATTCATGATTAGGTTTGCTCTTAGCAATGCCATCTCTTCGACTTCAAATTATCCAATGGGTTATCTAAACCATATACCATACAATGCCTCAAATGGTGCCATGTCAGTGCTTGCATCATAGCTATTGTTGTAGACAAATTCGATAAGAGCCAAATGCTCATCCCAACTTCTTTGAATTATAGCATGCAAGCTCTCAACATATCTTCTATAGTGGGAATAGTCCTCTTAGCTTGTCTATCAGTTTGGGGATGAAAGACAGTACTCAACTTCACTTTTATACCAATTCCCCTTTGGAATGATTTCCAAAAAAGGAGGTAAATTGGACAATATGATTCGATATGTAGCTTGGTCTCTTCTACACATATGATATCTTATATGATCATGGGCTACTTAAGGATGTTTTACTTATGCATTGATAACAAATGAGCATCTGGCACTAAATGTAGTATTCATCGGTAAGAAGTGAGCCAACTTTGTTATGCAATCCACTATCACCTATATGGAGTCAAAGTGGTTTTTGGTCTTTGGTAACCCCACTACAAAATCCATATTGACTTCTTCCCACTTCCTAGTAGGAATGTCAATAACTTGGGATAGGCCACTCGACCTTTGAAATTCAACTTTGACTTATTGGCAATTGGCACAGTCCAACATAAATTGGAAAATGTCCTTCTTCATTTTATTCCACTAATAGATCTCCCTAAAGTATCTACACCTTTTTGTAGTTCCAGGATAAGAGAATATGAAGAGTTATGGGCTTCATGTACAATCAACTTTCGCAATTCAACATCATTGGGTAAACACAACCTCCCTTGATAACAAAGTAGACCATCCCCCCTTGTAAGAGAACTTCTATCTTTTCTTCTTTCACAAAGGCTTTCAACTCAACTAAAGAAGGATCAACATCTCAATTAGACTTAACCTCCTCAATCAAAGAAGATTCGAAACCATGAAGCACCATTTGTCATGACCTAGACCTAGGGCCTAGATATGACACGGTGCAAGGGGAACCCGAAGGGACCCCAAGCAAGCATTTTTGAGCATCATCACACATCTTTGGTCGCAAAAATAATAAATCAAACATCAAGAGATAAAAGAATGGGGAAACCGAGCCTAAGGGAAAAAGGCTTGCACAATATTATAATCAACAGACAAGAGTCAACTCATATCATAGATATAAACATGTCTAACAACCACCTCTACTACATAGATAATAGTGGGGGCCAAGACAAAGCAACAAGGCTTACCCTTATAGTCAAATAGAACATAAAAAATAGTGTCTGAATACATAGTAAGAGAGAGAGAGTAGACTAAGGTCCCCAAAGTGGAGGACTCACCAACTAGCTTGAGTAGCACAAAACTAGTCACGTGGAGGAGGATGATCAACTTGGGCTCCGATTCCTACATGGTGATATCATGTAGGCAAGAGTATGCTTTAGTACGTGTGAATGTACTAAGTATGTAGGATGCAATGCAATAATAGGAAGGAATCATAATCAAAATGCATAGTATTAAGCAATAGTCATAATATAACAATATGACATGTATGATCAATGATTAAATAAAACATGCTTAAGTAACTCATGCTCATATAGGATATCATATGTGTAGAAGAGACCAAGATAGCTATTCAAGGTATAAACTCCTTGGTGGGTGTGTGGTATAAACCCCTCACATGGTTGATGGTAATCACACCTTATTAACATGGAGATGAAGTATAAATCCCTCGCATGGTTGATGAGTATAAACCCTCAACATAGTTACCCAGGCTCTTATCCCCCTGGATTGGGTATAGTCTAATGCAACACTTTATATATTGTATAATATATATATAAGCTCATTTCATCATCATATAATCTTTCATATCATATATCATGTTTTGGACCTTTAACTCCTCAAGAAACCACATCCGGACATTTTATCAAACACTAGCATCATACATCAAAACCCCTCCTCAAATCTTATAATAGATCAAAGATTTATAGCTCAAAACATAGCAAAATAGTCACAATTTTACAAAGCTTTAACATAGTATACATTGAATTTCATAATAGTCAAGACCCATTTGTAAATAAACTTTAAATCATGCGGTTTGAGTAAAAGGAGGCTTGGGCATCATGGGTGAAAGGAACCCATGAAAGAAACCCACATACCTTAGCTTAGAGATGAAGTTGGTGAAGATTGGAGACGGAGACTTGAAGCTTGAAGAAAAACCTTTGAACGAATAACTTAGCTTGGGATGAGGGTTTGGGACTAGAGTTTGGAGAGTAAAAATATGACTGAGTGTTTGACTGAGTTTTTGGGAAATGTTTAGGATGATATGGGGGTGAAATTTGGCTAAGTATAGATAAAAAAATATGTTTGGGAATACTTAGGACTAATACTTAGAGAATTTTGGACGAACTAAAAAAAACAGTCACAAAAGTACACTATTGCGCGTCGCGAAAGCGGCGCACACTACTCTCTAGAAATTGCACTTTCAAAAATCATAATTGCTAATCTTTCTCTCTTAAATTGTGGTTAGATCATTCTTTACCTAATTTTGACCCCCTCATCACTAATATGAAGTCGGATTTTCAAATAATGAATGAATTTTGAGATATATGGAATTTAAAATTTCAGGTATTCCGAGGCACGTTTTCGGGCACTTTTCAAGGTCGTTTCAATATCTCCTCCTTGGAAATATTTGTCCCGAATGTAAAAGAGACGTACAAGATAAGAGTGATCATATACAAATCAGCCCCAACTAAAATGCAATATTACATTTAAAACACCATTTTCAAAATTTCATCATACGTGTAAAATCATCATAACTCACCAACTTAAACATGAATGCATATGAATGACATAGGGGCTGAAACATAGGATTTGAAATCACACAAGGGACTTAGAATTAATACCTTAGGCTTGAGTGGAGTGAAAAAGATGAGGATACCGCTTTTGTATGTTCACTTCAGCCTCCCAAGTAGTACTTTCGATTTGTTGGTTCCTCCAAAGGACCTTAATGGATGCCACCTCCTTGTTCCTCAATCTCTTCACTTGCCTATCTAGGATCTGAATTGGAACCTCCTCATAAGTCAAATTATCCTCAACAACACCCATAATATCAAGAGGCACAATAGCATTAGGATCACTAGCACATTTCATCAACATAGAGACATGGAACACCGGGTGAACCAAATTCATTTCACTAGGCAATCAAGTATTTGAATGGTTCTTTTGGCTTGGCCATCTGTTTAGGGGTGAAAGGCCATACTAAGGTAGACTTTTATACCAAGACCCCTTTGAAAGGACCTCCAAAAGTGTGAAGTGAATTGTGAACCACAATTGGATATGATGGACAAAGGAACCCCATGAAACCTCACTAACTCATAGATGTACAGCCTTACATACTCTTTAGCCCCATATGTGGTCTTAACCGGTAGAAACTGAGCCAATTTTATCATCCTATCAACCACCACCCAAATGAAATCAAAACCTTTTCTAGTCTTGGGCAACCCAACCATAAAATCCATATTAATCACCTCCCACTTCCAAGTGGGAATCTCTATGTCTTGGGTTAGGCCACTCGACCTTTGATGTATGTCTTTGACTTGTTGACAACTATGGCAATCGAAAACTAATTTGGTAATGTCCCTCTTTATGCTTCCCCACCAATAGATATCTCTCAAGTCTCTATACATTTTGGTGGAATTGGGGTGGATAGAATAAGAAGAATTATAGGCCTCATCAAGGATCTTCTCCCTCAAACCATCAACACAAGGCACACACAACCTATCTTAGTACCTAAGGGCCTCATCTCCCCCTTGGCAGAAAACCTCTACCTTGCCCTTTTTCACCAAGGCATTCAACTCAAAAAAGGAGGAGTCAAGATCTTATTTTGCTATCACCTCATCAACCAAGGAAGATTTGGAATGATCAACAACCACAACACTATCATCACCAATCTCTTTCAACCTAACCCCCAATCTAGCCAATCTATGCACCTCCCTAGGCATCTCCCTATCACCACCCTCAACATGGGCTAGGCTACCCATAAACACCCAACTCAGAGCATCCGCCACCACATTTGCCTTACCGGATAATGCACACTCATGTCATAATCTTTGAGAAGTTCTAGCCACCTTCTTTGTCTCAAGTTGAGATCTTTTTGAGTGAAGACATATTAGTGGCTTTTAGGATCGATGATGACATCCATATGCACCCCATACAAGTAACGTTGCCAAATTGTTAATGGAAACACCACGGCGGCTAACTCTAGATCATGGTTAGGGTAGTTCCTTTCATGTACCTTGAGTTGTCTAGAAGCATAAGCTATGACCTTACCATTTTGCATTATCACACAACCCAAACCAACTCTAGATGCATCATAATGCACAACAAAACCCTCAAACCTATCCGGTAGTGACAATATAGGAGCAGACACAAGCCTATCGTTCAATGTTTGAAAGCTTCTCTCACATTCATTGGTCCACACAAACTTAACC
>DF369881.1:1868-15761 GCA_000787875.1 Solanum virginianum
TTTCAGAGATTTGAACTTTCTGGTGTGATGCTATGGTATAGCGCGAGTTTGGAGTTCACCATTGTTCCTGTACATTATGCATCAATTTGATATTTTGAAAAAAAACAAATATTTTAATGTTTGCATATGAGTTTGTCTTCTACACCTTTGTTTGGTTTATTACTCTTATTTATAATTTGTACTTTTCGCTTTACATATTCGGTATGTATTTCGTACTGACCCCCCTTTGCTTCGGGGGCTGTGTTTCATACCTGCAGATACTGACACTCGGAGTAGTGAGCCACCAGCTTAGGAACTTTGATTGTCGTTTGAAGTGCTCCTTTTGCTCCAGAGCAAACACTTAGTATATACACTTATTTCTCTATTTTATATTTATGTTCATTTGAGGGTACGAGGGTCCCCTGTCCCATCTTCTAATTCTGTTGGTATAGTTAGAGGTCTGTGGACGTCTGTGTGTATGGGCTATGGCAGTTTGTATGATTATGTACGTATGTTGTGTATGTTGAGCGGTTTAACCACAATGGTGACCTTGTAGACCCGCATATGTATATATATATGTTGTGTGCTGGGATATTTCTGAATGCAAGGTTTAGGATAGTCTATAAAACAAAGGAAACTCTGCCGAAATTTCTGTAAAAATAATATATTTGTTATAATCTAGTTTGGTGGTTGAGTTTGGGTGCCCCAATCAGGGACTAGTCACGGCCCATAGGTTGGGTCATGACAGATGTGGTATCAAAGCGATTGGTCCTAGGAGTGTCCACAGACCGTGTCTAGTAGAGTCTTGTTTATCGGTGTGTCGTGCACCACATCTATAAACAGGAGGCTACAAGACATTTAGGATGTTACTCTTTTTCTAATCCTAGATCATGCGTTAGAGTGGTGTTAGTAGGATGACTCCTTCTTTTGTCAAACTATTTTAGTTTCAGCGATGCTTCTAAGGAAGACCCCCGCTACCCGGAGGGGCAGGTCTGCAGCGTTAGGTGAGACTGTTTTGAGTTCATTGGAGTTATTGAGGCTTGTAGTCTCATTGACTTGCTACTCTGGTAATGTTTCACCTGGTGTAATAATAGGGGTATGGATTTCAGAATATGGAAAAGATTAGGTAGAGGAATGGTTAAGGATAGATGGCTGGAAAACATGCCTCTTACTACTATTACTCATTTACCTTCTATGGGATTAGATCATTGTCCATTACTAATGGAGGTGTTCTCTAGACCTGATTAGTATATTAGGTACTTCAAGTTCCTAACTTGTTGGTTTTAATATCCTTTCTTTAGACATTGTTAAAGAATGATGGAATAGAGATGTGCATGGCAATCCTGTGTGGGTATATCATCAAAATCTGAAAAGGTTCTCTCCCCTTTCTTAGTAGATGGTACAAGGAGTAGTTTGGGGATATTTACGCTAAGGTCAAAAAGTTTGAGGAAAATATCAAGATTGTTGATGATGAGTTGATTAATTACCATTCAGATGGCAACAGAAGTTATCTTCATAAGCTGAATGCTGATTACATCAAGTATTCAAAGCTTGAAGGATCTACCCTTAAATAAAAAGTTTTAACATCACTGGTTTAAGGAGGGTGATGCTAATACCTTGTATTTACATGCTCTTGAAGGATCTACCCTTAAACAAAAAGTCTTAATTTCACTGGTTTGAGGAGGGTGATGCTAATACCTTGCATTTACATGCTCTAATTAGAGGCAGAGGAAGACGGCTTTTTATTCATAAAGTGCAAATGATGATGGTGACTGGATTCAAGGTGATGAAGACACTGCTATGTCTGCATGTGATCATTTTTAGAAAAGTTTCTCTGGTAAGGCTATGTATATTGAGGAGGAGGTCATTAACTGTGTTCCTAATATGATATATCAGGAATAAAATGATGTATTGCAAGCCATGCCTACAATGGAATAACCTCTTCAGGTTGTTCTCTCTTTGAGTCCCCATTCAGCTGCTAGTTCTGTTGGAGCATTATTAAGCATGATCTTTGGCACATTATCCAGGCTTTTTTTCGATGGACAAGTTATCCTTAAATATTTCTCTCATGCTTGTTTGGTGTTGCTTCCTAAAACTAGTAATTCAAATAATTTCTCAGAATTTAGACCTTTCAATCTCAGCGATTGCATTAACAAGATCTTCTCCAAATTACTCAACATGAGATTAGCTCTTTTACTACCTATGTTGATCTCTAATGATCAGTCAGGGTTCATTTAAGATAGGAACATCTCAAAGAATATTATGCTTGCCAAGAGATTATTCATCAGAATAAGATGCCTGTGGTGGGTAAGAATGTGGTTGTCAAATTAGCTATAGCTAAAACATACAATAAGAATTCCTGGTCATTGTTTGCATTGTGATGACAAGGATGGAATTTGGTGAATAGTTCATTGATTTGGTATAGAGAATAATGTAGTGAGCCACCAGCTTAGGAACTTTGATTGTCGTTTGAAGTGCTCCTTTTGCTCCAGAGCAAACACTTAGTATATACACTTATTTCTCTATTTTATATTTATGTTCCTAATATTTGGTACTCCATTATTATCAATGGGGCTAGACACGAGTTCTTTCATTCTACTAGAGGTCTCAATCAAGGGGATCCCTTATCTCCAGCCTTGTTTATTTTGGGAACTGAAGTGTTATCTAGATTTCTTAACAGACTGTATCAGGTTTCTGATTACCTTGGCTTCTATATGAAGAGGAGAGGACCTCCGATTAACCATCTTAGTCTTGCAGATGATGTAAATATTTTCACTTTATGCACTAGTAGTTCCCTGGAATTAATCCTGAATGCTTTATCTATTTTTGAGGGGGAAGGGGGGAGGTCTCAGGTCAGTTGGTGAATAAGAACAAAAAGCCATTTTCTTAATTACTCCTGATACACCTCAAGTACTTGTGAGAGGGCGTAAAGCATCACTGGATTCAGTCGGAAAAACAATCCTATTAACTTATTTGGGATGTCCGCTATACTTGGGTAGACTGAAAGTGATTTATTTTATTGATATGATGTCCAAAGTAACTGCGAGCATATGTGGCTGGAAGTCTGAAATTCTCAGCTTTGGCGGTAAGGCCACACTGATTAAGTATGTCTGGCAGTCTCTTCCTATTCATCTACTTTCTGTTGTGTGTCCTCCTTCTACAACTCTCTGACAGATCCAAAGCATCACTTCTGACTTCTTCTGGGTCTGCTTAGATGGACAGAAGAAATATCATCGGTCGTCGTGGAAAACAAATTACGCTTTCCATATGAAGAAGGGTGTATTGGTGTAAGGTTGATTACTGATGTTTGTGAAGTTTTCCCCTATAAGCATTGATGGACACTTAGGACTAAGAATACTCTTTTTCAGTATGTAGATGCTATTTTTGGCATTCAACTACCTGTTCATAAGAGTAGCCTAGATAAGGCTTTATGGAAGCTAACTGCCAGTGGTGATTTCACCATCTCCTCTGCCTAGAATCTATTAAAGGGAAAATTACTCACTATTGGGAAGTTAATCAGCTGTGGTTATGATCCTAATCAGTACTATTGTTGTTACAGGCTTGGTACGGATACCATTGACCACATTTTTCTCACTAGTCACCTTGCTAGCAATGTTTGGAAGTTTTTTGTGCTGATACATGCGGAGTGAGTACAACTTATCTTCCTCTAAGAAACTATATTATGAGATGGTAAGGTATTAACTACAAAAATGGTGCCCAAAAGTTTCTTTTTATGCTTTTCCTATTTTTATATGTTGAATATTTGAGGAAAAAAATAGATGTGCTAGTAAATTTGCTAAGAAGCAATCCAACCTTGCAAGAATAAAGTTCCAGGTTGTTAAAGATGTATGTTACATGTGGAGGATAGCTTATTCTTACATTCATTGGCCCAATTGGAAGGAAGTTATTTTCCTGATAAACAGACGTCGTCATGACATTAAGATCACACCTGTCGAGTGGTCAAAACCTCCAAATTAGTGGTTTAAGCTCAATTCAGATGGTAGCGCCTTAACTAATCCAGGTAGGATAGGTGTAGGGGTTATTATCAGAAACCAACCATGAGGGCAAATTTGTGTTTGCATATGCTACTCTGTTAGGTGAGGGCACTAACAACAATGTTGAATTAGAGGTTATTTTTGTACTAACTAGTGTCTTCGTTCGAGTTTCAATAAGTTTATTTTAAAGGAAGGTTTTGAGGTGTTACATAAATGGATCACTCAGCAAATCTCTACCCCTCCTTGGAACTTTACTCATGGACTGATCAGGCTAACATTTTATCACCCAACTGCAAGATCTTAAGTACAAACACACTTGTAGGGAAGCCACTTTTGTGACTGATGTGTTAGCTAAACAAAGCCATAACTTCACCATCCTTCAATGTATTTCAATTTGTAATAGATTCCTATTTAAACCAAAGCATATTATTATCTTGACAAGTTGGATATGGTCTTTCTCAGAAGAAGAACTAAGGTGTGCTATTGATTGCGAAACAAAGATATGGCTTCAGTTAAGATGCTGTGGCGAAATGATAACAAAGAGGAAATAACCTAGGAAGCAGAAGAGCTTCTCCCCCCACCCTTAAATCATGTATACGACTCATAAGGTCAGTTTAACATTCAAGGACAAATATTTTAAGGGGGAGGATGTTAGAACCCGTATTTTTGTACATTAGAATAGTTAGGAAATTTGGGACTAAAGTGACATTATTGGAAAGTTTGGGACTCAAGTAGAATTTTCAAAACCTGGGGTGTTAGGACCCGTATGTACTTAATTGGATCTTTGCATGTTCTTGATTGGTTTAATTAGGAGAACTTTGGGGACCTAAGTGTAATCTCTAAGACTTGGAGTCTTAAAAAAGTATTTGTGGTGCCCTACCTAGGTTGTGTAATATTGTGATTGGAATAAGTGTTAAGGGTGGGGTCAAGGTTGGACCTATATGTATACACTTAAGTAACCTCCCTTATCTCTTCATTCTCCACACTTAGAACATTTCAAGCTCAAAAAAAATATACTCCCAGCTGAAGGAAGCTCTCGGGTGCTACAGTGAAGCAACTACAATTTGAGTTTTTCGATTATAAAATTATTTTTATGCTACAAGCCTCACATATTGAGTCTTCCAAGTAGCATGGAGGTGTTAGTTGGCCAAGAAAATGCTTCTTCGTCGGCTTTGGCGATTCTAACCCATTTAAAGGGTTGAAGAGGTAAGTTGATTTTTAGTCTTGTTTTATGGATAATTAAGGTTCTATGTACGTTGTAGGGTGTTAAATTGAAAGAAAATTTCAAAAGATAGCATGTTAAAGTGGGATTGATATGTTGAGGTTGAGGGACAAAATTTACATATGTGGATTATAGTGTTATATTGTTTTGAAACCATGAATTTATGCTTAGTTAGCTTGAATATGGTCCTTGTGAGGTGAACGAAGCATTGGAAATTATTTATATGAATACTTGAAGGATTATAGTGACTTAAACTTGGCCCTTGTATATGTTGGAGGTAGAACTGAATATTTATTTAATATTGATGTTTGATCATTTGTCTATTTCGAAACTAGTAGATATTGCTAAGGAATTTGGTGTTATTGTTGTGTGGATGGTCCCTTGATAAAATTAACAAAGGATGAAGATTTATTAGACCTTAGGTTATAAGGATGAAGATTTATTAGACCTTAGTTTACTATTAAAAAATAGAGATGCAATAGACATATATTGTGCAGTAACTATATTTTTTAGAAGTGTAGACGACACCAATAATGAATTGGGTTCTAACAAATCTTTCCTCTTTATACTCTTCTAAAAGAATGGAACAAGTT
Source organism: Solanum virginianum (assembly GCA_000787875.1). NCBI lineage: Eukaryota > Viridiplantae > Streptophyta > Magnoliopsida > Solanales > Solanaceae > Solanum > Solanum virginianum. The sequence goes on from DF369881.1 coordinate 7,658, forward strand.
GCTAGTGATGATTTTGAAAGGCATACTGAAGCTGCAGTGATGTTCATGAAGAACTTAAGGTGGTGAGAAAAGATTTTAAAGTTCATGTGGGAAAATCAATTTGTTTGAAGACAAGAAAATTAGTATTGGAAGAAGTCATAAGAGATCATGTTGCTGAATTTGGTAGACTACTTGACTATAGAGATACACTACTGCAAACTAATCCTGGTAGCACATGTATGTATATAGAAGTACGCTGCCCTGTTTTGGTAGTTATGATATAATGATGTTATTTGGTGTGTTTGAGGTTGTAATGGCATTAGCAAGGCTTGTTAGGGATACCATTGACCACATGTTATGATATAATGATGTTATTTGGTGTGTTTGAGGTTGTAATGGCATTAGCAAGGCTTGTTAGTGTTGTTGGGTTGTTGTTGTTATTGTTGTTGATTAATTTGAGCCGAGTTGATTCTCGGGGCAGCCTTTTTTCTAGGGGAAGTGCAGCCAAAATTTTCATAAAATTAGGAGCAAATTTGGGATTTAAGGCCCTAAAAGGCCTTTGGGTAATCGTTAGCGTTATTGTGATTTATTGTAGATGTTGGACATCTAGAAGTATAAATTAAATTATCTTGGCATTGGGATTAGTTTGGAGAAGGAATTGAGGTATGTAAAGCATTTTGTTAATTTCTAAGACTTTGAAAAGCGTAAATACCAGTAACTTTTGACAAAAAACCTGAATTGCCTTAACAACTATTCTGAAACGTTTCGTAGTAGTTTGTATGATGTAGACTAAGTATGTTCCCCCTAAGTCAGGGTAGTTTGGGTTTCCATCGGCCATGGGACCCGCGACGCCTCTTTTCTGAAATCTAAACAATGCTAAAAGAATTTAGAACAAATAATATGTTATTTTCGAACATGAATATTTGACTACTCTTTTGGGATTTTTGGTAATGATTTTGTGCATATCATTCCCACGACTCTATTCGTGCCTATTATGATATTGTTCATCGATTCCCGAGCCAGTTGTAGTCGTGCGTAGTATGGTATAATATATATATTCCGAAGTGGGCTGAATACAATGGGGTCAGCTCAGCCCAAGGGTTGGCTCCGCTTAGATTGGTGATGTACTGTAGATTGGGCCTTCGGTTTGGTAGCATCATGCCACATTTGCTATATGATTTGTGAGTACAGGGACGCCTGGCTCACTTATCCTATGTTTGTGATTTGTGTCGGAGATTTTGGAGATTTAAACTTTCTGGTGTGATGATGTGGTATGGCGCGAGTTTGGAGGTCGCCATCGTTCCTGTACATTATGCATCCGTTTGATATTTTGAAAACCAAAAAAATGGAGATTTAAACTTTCTGGTGTGATGCTATGGTATGGCGCGAGTTTAGAGGTCGCCATCATTCCTATACGTTATGCAGCAGTATGATATTTTGAAAAAAAGAAATATTTTAATGTTTGCATATGAGTTTGACTTCTACACCTCTATTTGGTTTATTACTCTTATTTATACTTTGTACTTTTCGCTTTACATATTCGGTACGTATTTTGTACTAACCGCCGTTTGCTTCGGGGGCTATGTTTCATGCCCGTAGATACCGACACTCAGAGTAGTGAGCCATTAGCTTAGGATCTTTGATTGCCGTTTGAAGTGCTCCTTTTTCTCCAGAGCAAACACTTGGTATATACACTTATTTCTCTATTTTGCATTTATGTTCATTTGAGGGTACGATATGGCCCTGTCCCATCTTCTGATTCTGTTGGTATAGTTAGAGGTCTGTGGACACCTGTGTGTATTGGTTATGGCAGTTTGTATGACTATGTACGTATGTTGTGTATGTTGAGCGGTTTAACCGCAGCAGTGACCTTATCGGCCCGCATATGTGTATATATATGTTGTGTGCTGGGATTTTTCTGAATGCAGGGTTTGGGATAGTCTATAAAACAAAGGAAACTTTGCCAAAATTTCTATAAAAATAATACATTTGTTATAATCTAGTTTGGTGGTTGAGTTCGGGTGCCCCAATCAGGCACTAGTCACGGCCCAAAGGTTAGGTCATCACATATGTGTAGTATTATCAATTACTAATATGAAATTATCATGTATGAGATTTCCTCCAAATTAATATATGATTCTACATATGAACTATTTTTTTCTAAAAACTTGGGAAGACAAATATTTCATCTCCTCGTCAAATGAAACAACAAAGGAGTATCTCTCTCCAAGATAATTTTAGAGAAAAATTAATATAGAGCTCCCATAAGGTATATGAAAAGAACGAATTCTTAACACTAAACATCTGCGTGATCTGCAAAATGTTAATCTAATTAAATAAATGTTGCATCCCAAAAACTATAATAAAATATTTATGAAAACTATAGACCATTTACAAAAACCTATTTGATCTTCATTTTTCTTGTCCACTTTCATTAAATCAAAAGCAATTGAGTAATTTTTTTCCAATTTTATCCTCTTCTTTGTAAAATTATTTTTCAAATCAACTATGGTACTAGTGGTGTTTAAATTTAAATTCTATTGTAGTAAACCTAATTAGTAGTACTCTCTCCATTTAAAAAAGAATGACCTAATTTACTTTAGCATAAAGTTTAAGAAAATAAAGAAATTCTTTTAATCTTGTAATTCTAAATTAAAGTTATGTTAAATTTACCAAAATGTCATTTAATCTTGTGGCCAGAAATATGTCATATAGAAAGTTGAAATTAAAGTTTTTTCCAAAAAAATAAATGGATCATTCTTCTAAATTAAAATTATGTTAAATGTACCAAAATGTCCTTTAATCTTGTCGCCAGGAACACGTCATATGAAAATATGAAATTAAAGTTTTTTCCAAAAAAATAAATGGATCATTCTTCTAAATTAAAATTATGTTAAATGTACCAAAATGTCCTTTAATCTTGTCGCCAGGAACACGTCATATGAAAATATGAAATTAAAGTTTTTCCAAAAAAGAAAATGGATCATTATTTTTGAAACACACCAAAAAGGAAAGTAGACTATTCTTTTTCAAACTGATAAAAAAGGGAAGTAGACCATTCTCTTTTAGACCGACCAAAAAGGAAAGTAGACCATTCTTTTTAATCAGAGGGAGTATTTTTTTTTTTGAAGCCTAATTGAATAGTATAAAATGTCTTAATACTTTATTCCTCACATGTAGGAAGCGGTACTTTTGTTTTTGAAGAGTTGTGAGACACTCTTTAAAATATGGTAATTCATTCTCAATCTGTTCATAATCCACCAATGATGATCCAACATAGAGGTCAGTTATCAATATGCTAACTCTTTTTCGTTAACATTCTAATTGTTCATCAACCCACCAATGATGATCCAACATAGAGGTCAGTTATCAATATTCTTTCTCTTTTTCATTAACATTCCTTTTTTAAAAAAAATTAAGCCTGATGTTTTTGTTGTTTCGATGTGTTTGGGTTATGCACACACATATATATATACTTTTATTGTTGTTAATTTAGAAACAATGATGAGGTTGCTTTAATTAGTTGATATGATAGATAAGTTGAGCAGTTGCTGGCGTAAGATTTGTAAAGAGAAAAGGGGGTGTTGGTATGGGAGCAAGCTATATGCGAAAAAGGGATAGAATTAAGGGGAAGAATAATTATTTTTAGGTATTTTTAAATATTTGGATGGTAAAATTTAATTGTACCCTAGTTTTACTTTCTATTGACTCAAGTTATACAGTCGTAGAAAGCAACACTATTATTAGTGATAAGAGTATAACTTGAGCATCCTAAGTGAAGCACATTGATGCAGCAAAAGACTAAAGGAAGAAAGTGAATCTTGTTAGATTACACAACAAGAGAAGAGTTGGAGATCTGTTATCTCATGCAACCAGAAAAGAAAAGAATGTTCTCTGGCATATTTCCCAAGACCTTCCTCTCTCCTACTTTCTAGGATTATAGAGCAACTTTTCCGGTGAATCCTTCTCGGAATCATACCTCCTTTGTCTATATATATTTGTATTTCCAAGGTGACTATCTCGGACATGGGGCAATCGCTAAAAAAACATTCAGTTCTTTATTTCTATTTTTCCAAGCATTGATGGATAGAGTTACCCATGACTTGTGCTAGTGGGAGTTATCGTACCCCATGGAATTAGTTTAGGTGCATGCAATTTACCACGACACCAAGTTATAAAGGAGATGAAGTCTTGTATGGATATGTGTCTATGTAAACATAGTTCCTTACTTATCATTGCTTCATGAGAACTGTATCTAATTGATTATTCATTGGCCTGATCTGGTATAATCGTTTATTATGGCATAAAAGTAATGCATCTTATATAGCATAATTCATTTCTAAAACAGAATAACAAATTATAGATTCTCATTTCTCAATATAAAAAAATATAAAAATTTCGTCAACTATTTATTTCTTTAATAGAAATCTTTATTAGCATAATTTTACGATTAAACTTGAATTAACATTTTAAACATAAAGTAGAAAGATTACATTCATATCACACATTACAGTAAATTAAGAATTTCTTTAAATCAAAATTAGTGCAAGTCAAAGGTCTTTCCTTGTCTTGGTAGAGATATCCACTTTCCATTAGACCATTCTTGATGAAATTTCAACATATCAGAAAGATAGGTAATGTTATCCCCGGTTATAGGGAAGTAAACATAGTACTCTTCTCTAATTTTCTCACGGATAAGCCCAAACCACTATCCATCATTGGCAAATACACCAACCATATCATATAGAAAGAATCCCTGGATTCCGTCTATACTATATGGTTGATGTATTTGCCAATGATGGATGGTGGCTTAAGTTTATCAGTGGGGAAATTGGAGAAGAGTGCTATAGTTACTTCCCTACAACTGGGGATAACATTACCTATCCTTCTGATGTGTTGAGATTTCATCATGAATGGACTAATGGAAAGTGGATATCTCTACAAAGGCAAGGAAAGACTTTCGACTTGCACTGATCTTGATTTCAACAAATTTTTGATTAACCGTAATGTGTGATACGAATGTACTGAATCTTTCTCCTTATGTTTAAAAAGTTAATTCAAGTTTATTGGTGAAATTATGCTGATAAAGATTTCTATTGAGGAAAGAGTTAACGAAATTTTTTATATTCAGAAACGAGAATCTATAATTTGTTACTCTATTTTAATGATGAATTGTGCTATATAAGATACATTACTTTTCTGTCATAATAAATGAATCTCCAAACAGGCAACACCCAATGTGGATAATTTTGATATTACAGCTGCTGGTGTGATCTTTTGGGAACGAAAAACATTTACAAGAAGCAGGATCCCTGCAATGCTATTTTTCCCCGAGTTTTTCCCTCAGTTTAGACAAACTTTTATTTGACTCGTAAATGTGGGTACATTTGATCTATTAACCCCTCTATTCTCAAAAACTGCTCTTGCTTTGGTTGAAGACGAAACGTTTCATGACATTCTGTATGATGCAAAAAACTTTCATTGAAACCCCTTTTTTCCATTCCAAACAACTTTTTTGGTTTAATTTTCTCTCAAAGAACCTCAAGATCAACATACATGCATGTTTCTCCAATAAACGTGAAACAATTTTAATTTTTACTGTTTATCATAAATAAAGAAGAGTATTTAAACTTATTTCATATTATTTTACAAAGTCAGGTTTCATACGAAGAGAAAGTACATAATTTTTTATTTGTCAGAAATTCTGACCATGTTTATCATAATTTTTTATTTGTCACAGAAAAAGAATAATTTATGAGTCTAACTATATGTGTTTCCTACGACATGTATATGCATTGTAACTACTATAACTTCTGGAACCTTGTTTGTTATGCCTAGTGTTCTACTCAGATGCTAATCTCGAAAATTTTTCTGTTTTAGATTAAACCTTATAATATGTCTTTTTTCTGTTTATGAATGGAAAAAAGTGTTGTACCATTGCAATTATTGCAATAAGACATATCTAGAATGATTCGAATGAAATATATTGTGTGCTCCGTCTTTGATCTTTGTGTGGAATGCTTTTCTGTCGGAGCAGAAGTGCACCCTCACAAAAGCAGTCATCTTTATAGGGTTATGGTTAGTTACTCCATCTAATTGAGCTTAGAGAGATGTATGGATATGGTTAGTGACTCTATCCCAATCGTATGGAGAATTGTATAAATTTATGTTATACACATTTTGGTGATTTAAGAAGATGAAAAGGTTATTAAAGTATCGATGATAATATGTATTGGTTGAGTGAGAAGAAAAAGACTTACATAAAATAATTTTTAATTTTCTAGCTAATAAAAATTTATTGGGAGCATTAACATTAAACATCTAATTGTACACAATACAAAATATTTTGGAGCACTATTGAATAGAAATGACCTCTTAAGAAATACTTGGAAATAGATATAACTATAGTATCAAATCCAAGTATAAATATTGTACTCAAATTGCCATCAGGGATGGATCTATGTATTAGGGAGGGGGTACCACGACACGCAAAGTCTCAATTGAAACTTTGTATATGTGCATATAATTTGTAATATATATTATACTTGCCATCAATAATAATGGAAGTATGAAACGTGCCAATGACAAAATGTGGACTTGCCTACCATGAGATGCGGGTTCAAACAAACCCTTATGAAGTCTATATTTTTTCTTTTATTTTTTTTTGGTTCAAACCCTTTTGCTACGTAGTGGGCTAGCTTCGATCAGCTCTTTTTTTCCTTTAATTCTTCTCTAAACTATTGTTTGTTAATTCAAAATGTCTCTTTTCTGCTTCAATTAATTCTTCATTTTTTTACGTTGTCTTTCATTGAATATATTAATTTTTTTCATATATGTGAGTGTTACATTAATGAGTAATAAACTTTAAATGTCATATAAATATTAATTATTTTCTTAAAAAGAATAAATATTTTCAGAAAGGTCTAATTATTAAAATGATAGATATTATTGTTTTAGAGTCTTTTTAAATTATTTAAATGTTAGTTTGATCTTTCACCGATATTCGTGCTAAGTGAGGATACCTATATTGAACCTATAATTCTTCTTCCTTTAAAACTATATCTACAACAACACATAATGGCAATAATAATTTTAGATGATTTGTACAAATTTGAACTTTTAACTGTCACGACCCAACCTCGTGGGCCATGACTAGTGCCCAATTGGGCACCCGAACACAAATATAATGCTAGATTATACCAAACGTCTTATTTACTTTTACAAAAAATTTTGGCAGAGTTTCCTTTGTTTATGTACTAAACCAACCACCCTGCATGCAGAAAAACCCAAACAGAATATCATACCAACACATGAGGGCCGACAAGGTCACTGCTGCAGTAAAAACTGCTCAACATACATATAGTCATACAAACCATCACTATCCATACACACAGGCGTCCACAGACCTCTATACAGACACACATAATTAAAGAATGGGACAGGGCCCCACCGTACCCTCGAATAGTGTATATGCAAAATAACCAACAAGTATATATACCGAGAACAGGCTCTAGAGCAAAGGGAGCACTTCAGACCGCAAGTGGAAATCCTAAACTAGAGAATCTCTAACCTGTACGTCGGTACCTGCGAGCATGAAACGTAGCCCCCAAAGAAAGGGGGTCAGTATGAAATAAGTACCAAATATGTAAAGCAAAATGTATAGAATATAAACCTGAGTATTAATTAAAATAGGGGTACAGAATATAAATGCATAATCAAGCATATCAAGAATATTTAGTTTCAGAATTCAACGCGCACACAGCACCAGAAAGATTTAAACATCCAAACCTCCAACACATATCAAGCTCACATAATTGAGCCAGGCGCTACGTATCACCGTCTCTGAACTCATACATAGCATATCACAATACAAAGGTGGTATATTGAGCCAGACGCTACGTGTCGCCATCCCTGTACTCACTCAAACACCACATAACGCGCAAGTGAGCCAAGCGCTATACATCGCCATCCCTGTACTCTATGCCAGTAAGCCAGGTGTTACGTGTCGCCATCCCTGTCTCACATATCATCCGAGCCAGGTGTTATGTGTCGCCATCCCTGTCTCGCATATCATCATGTCTCATACGCAAACTTAGCATAAGTGAGTCGGACGCTATGCATCGCC
>DF369879.1:665-13896 GCA_000787875.1 Solanum virginianum
CTATTTACCCATAAACATATAATAATAATAATAGTAATAATACCCCCCAATAACAGGTGCCGTGTTCTTTGGGGAAAAAAAGAAGTGTTTTTTACACAAGTACTGTAACTGTTAGTGCCTAGTAGAAGTTAACAAGGTTATTGGAAAACCAGCCCATTGATTCTTGTCTTCATTTCTGTGGCTTTTATCAACCAGTCCTAATCTTCTTTTTTTTCTCTCTCTCTCTGTTTATCTTGTACAATTTAAGAAAAGAATGTCACTGCACCATTTGTTCACAATCCAAACATCTTTTTATTCCAATGGCTTCTCTTCAACAACTGCTAGCTGATGAAGGTTTCGAAAGTACTAAAAGAACACCTGCAAGAACTCATAGAAAAGTCAAGTTCAAAGACAGAGAAGACTCCAACAATATTGCTCTGCCCATTTACATTTGCCATGACAGAAGATCATCCTTGGATTTCTCCAAGAACAAATCCCGAAGACCCCTTTCGAGTACTACTTCTTCATTTCATTCGTCACAAAAATTGAACGTAAAGTCCACTCATACTCATGTTGAAGGCCGTATTCCAAGGAGAGATGAGCCTGCTATAGATGAAATTGCTATTAGAGCAGTGATTTCTATACTTAGTGGCTTTGTAGGACAATATTTGAGGGATAGAGATTTTCGCGAAGCGATAAAGGAGAAATGTTATGCTTGTTTTGCGCGAAAGAAGAGTCATTCGAATGATGGGATTTTTGCTGATATAGAATTGGCTATTGAGAGTATAGAGAGATTAGTTGATAGGATTGATGATACTAAAAGGGAAGTTAAAGTAAAGTCATTGCAATACTCTATTAGGCTATTGACAATTGTGGCATCTTTGGATTCCAAAAACTCTGGGAATGCCTCAACTTGTGGAATTCCCAATTCCAATCTATCTGCTTGTGCACAGCTCTACTTATCTGTCGTCTACAAGCTCGAAAAAAATGATAGAATTGCAGCTAGGCATCTGCTTCAGGTGTTTGTTGATTCGCCATATCTTGCTCGGACACACTTGCTTCCTGAGCTTTGGGAGCATCTGTTTCTTCCTCACCTTCTTCATCTCAAGATTCGGCATACACAAGAACTGGAAGTTATATCGAGTTCCGATTATGCTGGCAAGGAGAAGCAGATGAAAGCCTTAAACAAGCTTTATAATGACCACATAGATATTGGTACAACAAAGTTTGCTCTTTATTATAAACAATGGCTCAAGGTTGGTGCCCAAGCCCCTGCTGTGCCTTCTGTACCTTTGCCTTGTAAAGTGGGATATTCGACTTCAAGAAGACGGTCTATGGATTCTATCACTTCCAATTCCTCCGTCAAGAACAACTCACTGTAAGTTTGCATATTTTGAATTACAACTCATGGTGTAACTATTAGTACTTTTTACGTACTATGCTTCCTAGGATAGTTTTGAGCTTGTATTTGAATTTGTTATCCTGAAGATATCGTGCTGTTTTTGGCCCAATCACGGAGAGCAAATCCGTGGATGCTGCAAGAAATGGAATTTGGGACTACGAAGAAGAGGAAGAAAACAAGAAGATCTCAGCCATTGGAGATGACTTCAAGCAAGGGAATTATACTCCAGTGAGTGACCTTAGAATACTTTACATATTACCTTGTTGATTCGTGAAAGCGTATATGATGAGAATTCTAATTAAATTCTTGACTTGGACAGAAAACAACAGTGGGACATCGAAGATCATCGAGTCAAAGTAACAGTACCCCAAAACATGATCAATGGGATCATACTCATAAAAAATCAGACCGCTTCCCTTTTTTCAGTTGTCAAAGTGAGCCTGTGGAGTGCTTGAGAGAAGGAAACAGTAAGATTGGCAGTGCTTCTATCCGAAAGGAAGAAAAAATCATTCCTTCTGTTTCAAATGATCTAAGTAGAGCTATCTTCGCGATTTGCTCCTCACATAGCTTAAATGAATGTGTACTAGCCATTCGTTTAGTGGCAAAATCTTGGCTTGATTCTCATGGAGATCCTGAGATTGTAAAGAGATTGTCTACAACTCCTGTGATCGAAGGAATAATGAACGTTTTGTTTGCATCAGAAGATGATGAGATCTTAGAACTAGCTATCTCAATCTTAGCAGAACTAGTTACTAGGAAAGAAACGAACGGGCAAATCATTCTGAATTCAGATTCACAGCTTGATATTTTCTTGAGACTATTGAGAAGCAGCAGTGTGTTTCTCAAGGGTGCAATTCTACTTTACCTAGTGCAACCAAAGGCAAAACAGATGATATCAATTGAGTGGATTCCATTAGTACTTCGAGTTTTGGAATTCGCAGATCAGTTGCAGACTTTATTCACGGTTCGATGTAGTCCTCAAGAGGCAGCATATTACTTGCTTGATCAACTTCTTACTGGTTTTGATGAAGACAAGAATATTGAAAATTGTAGGCAAGTCATTTCACTTGGGGGATTAAGCTTATTGCTCAGAAGAGTTGAAACAGGAGATGTATCAGAAAAGAGTAAAGTGGTTAGTGTAATGTACTATTGTGTTCAATCAGATGGAAGCTGCAGGCATTACCTGGCCAAGAACTTGAATAAAGATTGTCTTCTTCCCCTTCTATTGCTTCAGAACCAGAAAAACGCTCGAGGACATGTTTTTGCATTTCTCACAGAGCTTCTCTGCATTGACAAGTAAGGTTTTCTTCTTTAGCTCTCTTATGCGATCTTCTTCTTTTTCTTGCGTCTAAATGAACAAGTAATTTTGCATGAAACAACAGGCAAATTCAACGAATAGAATACTTACGCGGACTACTAAGTGGATGGGGAATGGTGAACACTTTACACATTTTGCTGCTCTATCTCCACAGAGCTCCGCAAGAGGAACGCCCCATTATCTCTGCCATATTGTTACAGCTTGATCTTTTGGTAAGTCCATTTTCATTATAGTCTTCTCCGACTCAAAAAATAACTCAGAAGACGAAAAGAGAAAATCTTCGTATTCATAAAAAGAAATCCTCATTTAGCTGCAGTCATACTGCAGGGAGATCCGAACGGGTGCAGTGTGTATAGAGAAGAAGTAATAGAAGAAATAATAAAAGCGTTGGACTGTCAAGTATTCAATGAAAAAGTCCAGGTACAATCAGCCAGAGCTCTACTTATACTAGGGAGTTGTTTTTCCTATGCTGGAGAAGCAGTAGTGGAGCAATGTCTGTTAAAAGAAGCTGGCTATGACGAAAATGCTGGGGATTCTTATCTTGGCAAAAACTTCATCCTAAACAGTTACACAAACCTGGTAAATTTCCCTTCTCATGACCCTTTTTCCTGTTGAACTTTAACCAAAACTCGAATTCACCTCGTCCTTCAACTAAGTTTCAGAATGAAGAGGAGGAGGCAACAAGAAATTGGCAAAGGAAAACAGCAGTAGTGTTGCTTAACAGTGGAAATAAGAGGCTATTATCTGGTCTTGTAGATTCAATAGCCAATGGAATTCCCTGTTTAGGACGTGCAAGCCTAGTTACTGTCACCTGGATGAGCAATTTTTTCTGTTTCATCGAGGATAAAGGAGTTCAGTCTTTAGTATATTCGGAGCTGATCTCCAAGTTGATGAAGTTATTGAAGTGCAATAATGCTATAGAGGAAAGAGTTCTTGCTTCACTTTCATTACTCAAACTGGCAAACAATTCAGGTATGGAATTTTGCAAGCCTCGATAAACTTGTATGCTCCACCATTAGAGAAAAGTTAACTTGTTACTTCCATAATACCTAATCAAACTTTTATCGCCAAAAAAACAGCACATCTTTGAAATCTTATCAGAAAGTTTTGGTCTATTATTTTTTTCAGATTATTTGGCAAAATTGTCTTCATTGGATAAAGAGCTCATAAGTGATCTGCATAAACTCTCAGAAGTAACATGGACAGCAAAGGAACTTATTTCAATTATTTCAAGCAGCTCAAGGCATCAGCAGCAGCTTAATGTAGCTTAACAATTTGTTTTTCTTCAGCACCTTAGTCATTCTACCTTGTACATGTCTATGAAGCTAAGCACAGGATGTCTATATATTAGTCCTTCTTGGAGATAATTTAGTAATAAGTAAGGCTATTTCTCAACCCTGATAAGTCGTCTTCTTCTTCTTCTTCTTCTTCTTTCTAGAGTAATTCATAAATAACTTCAATCCATTGCAAAGCGAGTATTGCCAAAGACTACGGACACAGATAATGCCTCTAATTCTACAATAGACAAAAGCAACAAGTACTATGTCTCTATAATAGTAGAGAGAAAGCAAATCACATTGAATAAAGAGAAATCAAGTAGCCCAAACACAAATACATTAAAAGAAATTCAACTTTTGTCTCACAATACATAACTAAAAACATCACACAATTTAAGTAGACACACACTCCAGAGACCCCAAAGTAAATAAAAGATAATCAAACGTCAAACCATTAAGACATCTATGGACAAACTAACTCCCAAGAAAAGTGAGCACCACAGAAAATAAAAGAGGCATGATATCCCACTCGATTCACCTACAAACTCCTTTGCTAAGTCCGAAAGGAAGGAGGCTCAAGTGCATTTGGAAATGGGCATATCCAAAATGTAGACAACCATCTCCTCCCCAATGTGGGAATGGTGAAGGAGATCAAAAAGCTGAGGGGTCTGTCATCAAACAAAAAACATTATGTTCTGCAAATTAGGCGGCAACTTATAAAATTCTTGTTCAGACGCATGTGAAGAAGAAGATGATGAAGAAGCTGCTTTAGATGAATTAGACTTTATCTCCATAAGCACCTCTTGGAACATCCGTCCCCTGTAGGCAACAAGGTCTGCATAGTAAACTGGTGGAACAAGTGAAACAGGTGTAGAGCACCGCGCAAAAGTGAAGCACATGTTGTATATAAGCTGTTGTAAGCTCTGAGAACTGAAATTATTATCATCCCATAGAACATGATAGTGAGTTGGCTTGCTAGTACCCAACTGTCCATAGTGGCTGCAGAGATAGAAGTCAAAATCAGACGGATGAACAATTTGTGTATCCACAACAGTACCTGGACGCACATTGCCATTCTCAGGAAATCGTTGTGTATGGTGTCCCTTCTGAGCCAATCTGCCACGCTCAGGAAATAGTCGTGTAAGGTGTCTCTTCTGAGCCACAACAAGAGTGATTGCCGGTTGATAGCCATCGGTCTTTATTTTCTCCGCCAAATCACGCAACTCTTCGTTGAGCACCATATCAAACTGACTCTCACTCACACCATCACGGAAAACAACAATTCTGTTTGGTTTAACCGAGTTGAATTCCTCATAAGTATCAACTAGGTCTTTACACATGTCTCCAAAATTTTGAATCTTCTCAGTTCTGTGATCCTGAGGACAAACTCTAGCAGCATATTTATTAGCAGCTGGCCAGTTGATGGTGGCAACAACAGCTGCTATAGATGGACATGTGTCATTCCTTACAGGAGGATGATTAACATCAGCTCCAATGAACATGACATTGTCTTCCCTTCCGAAATTAGGGAGTCTTTCCATAAGCTCCATATTGCTGCCTCCAAGTTTTGCATTAATCTTCATACAGAGGAGTGCAAGATATTGATCCTCTTTCTTGTTGGCTTTAGGAGACAAGCAACACTGGGTAACAATGCCAATTTTTGTCTCTGATACCCATTTAACATATTTGTACCCATTATGATTTGATGTCATAACACAAACTATCATTTGAAGTTTACCCTTTTTTTCCTGGTCAGCTTCATCAACTACAGCGTTGAGGAGATTTTCAACCCTATGAACTGCAGAGAGTTCATGCATGCCAGTGGAACGTACTATGGTAGGTTCTTCCATATTAATACCCAACCTACCATACCGATCTCTCAATCCTCTAACAAATTGTTCAGTATCCAGCCTTAAGTTTGAATATTGTTCCTCGGAGCTAAAATCTATCAAAGCCCATCGTTTAAGCTCCTTGCCTTCCACCACAGATTCCCTTGAAAAGTTCCACTGGCATTTATCATTCACAGAAACTCTGCTTTGACCGCCTAGCTTCAAAACAGGAGCAGGAAGAATACGACCCAAAATACGGGTCATTTCCGTATCAACTCCAATCTCAAAATTACGGGCGGTAGGGCTGCAATAATCAAGTGAAAATTAGAAATAAGAAAAAAATTGTAACAAAAGATGCTCATAGCATATACAGTAAGTTCATGAACAAATTGACGAAGCAAACTCAGTATTTTAAATGAAATAACTAAACACCAGCAAAATATAGATTAACATAATAAGAAGTTTCTGAATATACATGAGTGTATTAACTAATATCCACCTGTAGTAAATAATCAAAAAGAAACCCAACACAAGAATACAACATCAAAAGCTCAACAAGCAGCAGAACTGACCAAACATTTCTTGTCAGAAAGAAGAAATTCAAGAGGAAGCATTAAAATCTCAGAAGAAAACACATAAGAAAGTTAAGGAATTCACATACCCGCACGGCCCATCGACAGCCCTTACCATAGCACGTATTTTGTCCTTTCTATCTTGGGGTTGAGTTAGTGATGGCTGCCTCAAATGCGAGGGTCTTGTCTTATCCTTAGAATACCGTTGTTGCCCAACCAAGGAACAGAATTCAACCGGGACATAGTTTTTCCTCTCATCTTTTCCATTTACAATTTCTAATGAAGGAAAATCCTTAAACTTAATCTCCTTATCATATTTAGTCCTGAAGTAGTCAACAAGATAAACCTTCTTTCTGGAACCTCTGCTTCCTTGATCTTCTCGGAGAAAGGTAAGAGCCCTCGTGGTTTCTTCAGTTAACTTCTTAATAAGAAACTTCTGCTTGGTATGACGATAACTTACTGTGACTTTCAAACCAGCCAATACATTACTTGCAGCGTCACGGTTTTTCGTGAAAATATCTTTGATACGTTTTTGAAATAATTGCTCCAGAAACTCTATCACTGAAATTGATTTCACAAGTTCCGCGTGTGAGTAATCTAAGCACAACGCAAGTCCTCTAGATGTAGGCTTTAGGCTCTGCTGAAAACCACTATGTACAGCAACCACGCGACCACGGCCAATGTCAGCCACCTCAGAGTAGAAACAACGACCTACAGAAATCCTGAACCTAGAAGGATTTTCTTTCATAACAAAATCCATTCCTCGTAGAATATCACGAGGAATAATATATGAGTTTCTACTCAAGTATTCTTTCAGCTTGCTAAGTTTTAAATCAGCAACAAGCTTGACGGTATATTTGTACGAGCATTCCTCATCAGCATCATCCCCAACAGAGCATTTCACAGTGAAAGTCCTTTCAGGAAGTTCAACAGCACTGAAAATGTTCTTCTCACCGTCATATGCAGTTTTATCTATGGGAAATTCATCAGGCATATCTGCACACAACTTTTTTCTTATCTCATGGCGATCAGACTTATTTATTGACTGCTTCTCTGTCCGATTCTCATCAGCTTGTTGAATACTCACATAATAATGCATAATGGTAGTCTCGGGGTTAAAGCTAACATGAAAATGATTAGCAAGCAGCTGAATTGGCTCGCCATATTTGTTTCCACGATCAGGGCGTGGCATAGGTACAAGTTTTGAATCCTTAGAATTAATCAGGGTCCACAGATTAACTGGAGCTTTAGCTGCTCAGAAAAATACAGTGCATTTTAACATTGGTGTACTTATGCAGACATAAAATGAAAGAACATACCATGTAAGAATGAATCAGTTATGACATAGTAAAATGCTTTTCGCAGAAAACTAGTGAGCTACAAAGAACAATCATTTCCATCTGATAAAGAATCTTAAAGTTGAATCATCCAACAAATGAATTTTGAAGTTCTGTTGGTTAATATCAAACCCCAATAGTTTACTCACACATAAACACCCCATTATATATAATACTTACAGGTTCAGATTTAGACATAACACGGGTGTAAAGCTATCAATTATCATGACTGTCAAAACGTCTCACTCATAGAAAATCGACTCGGTTTTGCAAGTTGGAACAAATAGTAATGATATCAAGAAAATAGATTGGAATAAGAACAAGATAATATATAACAAGGTATGAGTAGATACCATCAGATTGAGGACGAGGATGAGGACGAGGACGATCCACAACCTGCTGCTGCTGCTGGTTTCCACCTCCATGTTGCTGACGCAGCTGCGGTGGCCGCACCCAAGCAGTACCAACTCCGCCACCACTATCCTTTTGCTGCCGTGGTGATCGGGTCCAAACATTACCAACTCCAGCGCCCCTACCCTGTTGCTGTGGCCGTGCAATGCTTGAAACACCACTAGCCTGTCGCTGTGGTAGCAGTGGAAATTCATCGTTTGAAAGGCCACTAGCCTGTCGCTGTGGTAGCAGTGGAAATTCAGTGCTTGAAAGGCCACTACTCTGTTGCTGTGGTGGCCGTGGCCAAGCAGTACCACCACCATGACCCGGATTCTGGCTAACCGGCTGATTGTACGGAGCCCCACTAACCTGAAACTGACCCGATGGCCTTGGCTGTACTGGAGACTGAAATGGTGGACCAGCTGAACGTCCACCCCTTCCATCACCACGACCAGGTCGGTAGTTTCCACTGTCCATTTGATCGAGTAAGAAAGAAAACAAGCGACTGTAAATTCTTCAACTGATGAGCTGAAATAAAAAGACTAAATGATTCCAGAAGGAATTGTACTGTGAGACGATAAATTCATGCATGCAATTGACCTTTTAATCCCATGCTCTTTTTGGCTAAATAAATA
The DNA here is from genome assembly GCA_000787875.1 of Solanum virginianum. Lineage (NCBI taxonomy): Eukaryota > Viridiplantae > Streptophyta > Magnoliopsida > Solanales > Solanaceae > Solanum > Solanum virginianum. Next base: position 9,405 of record DF369879.1, read on the forward strand.
AGAATAGGAGAACAAATTATTCTGTGTCTTGAGGGTAGCTTTGGTATTTAATCAATTGGATAAAGTTAGTGGCCAAGGAAAAAGTGGTTACTACTGAAGAAATGCAGCGACGTACTGGACTTGTCAGGGACCGCTACCACCTGGAACGGAATAGATTTTAAATTTTATTTATTTATTCTAATCAAATGTTAATTATACTCGATTTGATGTCTATTTATTTTTATTATTATTATACTATAATCTAAGAGGGAAATTAGTTTTATAATGATTTTACGACATAAGGGAGTTTACTAAAATCATTTTATTGTGTGAGATAATTGGTGTTTAATCAAATATATGGAGGCAAATGTAAAATGGAATAAGAACGCCTAAAAGAGGAAGAACTGTTGCAGCATAATTAAAAGGGTAATTGCACTTGGAATTCCTAAGTTACTACAGAATTAATCTCTTTTTTTTTCTTGTTTTGATTAACTAAAAAGATATGTGTTTCGAAAATAACTTCTCTATTTCTATAAGGTAATGGTAAGGTCTGCGTACATTTTTTTCTTTACAGATCCCACTTGTGAGATTTTCACTAAGTATGAAGTATAATTTGACTATTATGGGTTAATAAAATGATTTAATAATTAATATTACATTAAACTTCTTAAGATTCAAAATCAGAGTAATTAGAAGCACACACTTTAACTAATTGAAGATTAAAATTGTTAATTAAATATTATAAATATCAAAATTGAAAAACTATTGTATTCTAGAAACTAAAAGGTGTGAATTCCCTTAATTAAAATATTTGCTTCAATTATGACATACTAATTTTTTTTTTCAATTACTTCTCTTCATAGTTTATATTTATGTCAAATAAGTATTTTATTTGTAACGTTAAAACTTCAAAATCATCAGAAGTATCAAAGGAGATTACACCATCTTATATGGATATATATACTTGATTTATTCATCTGTTGACTTTGCAATTCGCATTTCTTATGACACGGAGTGGAAAAATTGACCAAGAAAAAAAGACGAATATTGAAGGGTGATTTGTTGTTCAAAATAAGTAAAATTTTAAAAAATGATTTAATTGCACATAAATGTATTTAGGTAAAATACAGTATAAAAGTTTTAAGAGCCTGAAAAGGAATTTTTGATTGGTTGTCCTTGCTGATATAATTAATTTTTATTTATTTAGACAAATATAATTAATTTTTTAAAAAATTCAAACTGGGCCGAGTGACCCTTTTATTACAACAACAACATACCCAGTGGAATCCCACAAGTGGGGTCTGGGGAAGACCTTACCACTACCTTAGAGAGGTTGTTTTCTCGGAACCCTCGTCTAAAAAACCCAGAATAAACAGATATGACAAAAAGGAAAGGAAAGAAAAGGAAACAAAGGAAGCTACTAATAACTAAAAACACATAACGGTTTGTAAATACGATAAAATTAACACATATACCACAGATAATGACAACACACGACATAAGACACGACTACTCCTGCTACCCTACTATACCCAAAGGCCAGACATTCACCTAACCCTACCCACTAACTAGCCTGCTACTCTAATTCGCGACCTCTACTCCTTTTTATCTAAGGTCATGTCCTCAGTGAGATCAAGTTTTGTCATATCTTGTGTGATCATCTCTCCAAATACTTTTTTGTCCTACCTCTACCTCTCCGTGTAATTCCCAAAACCAACCTCTCACATTTCCTAACAGGAGCATCGATGCTCCTTCTCTGCACATGTCCAAACTATCGCAGTTTCGCTTCTCTCATCTTATTAGCCACAAGGGTCACGTCTAGCTTCTCCTGAATGGTCTCATTCCTAATTTATCACTCTTGGTGTGACCCCACATCCATCTCAACATCTTTATCTCTGCGCATACTTCTTCTGAACATGTGCATTTTTTATTGGCCAACATTTTATCTCATACAGCAAAGATGGTCTAACCAGCATTCTATAAAACTTACCTTTGAGTTTAGATAGTAACTTCTTGTCACACAATACTCCGGAGGCAAACCTTCATTTAGTCCATATTACCTCAATACGATGTGTGGCCCTTTTATTAAAACCAAAAAATAGTTCGAATCACAGCGGCAAGCCCAAAAAGACAAAGGGAACCAAAATAAACAAAACCTAATCTCAGACAAGACGAAAAAGTAAAAAAAGAAAAAAGAAAATAAGAAATATCCGAAACTTCATAGTTGTATGCGGCTATAGAAGAAGCTATCGTTGATGCCGTCTTGGAACTAAAACGAATCAATGAAGACTGCAACAAATTGAAATTGGGTCATTTCCACCAAGACACTCCAAGTCTTATGAATTCCATGAAAACAAGATCCTTAGAATACTCCTTCAAATTAGCTTGAACAACATCGATAAGTATCGATTAGCCCAAATTTTCTGATGGTTAAATCGTCTTTGTTATATGGGATGGAGTGTTATCCAATCAAAAGCTCATATGTTTAGAAAATGTATATTGCAGAGATGAGAATGTTGAGATGGATATATGGCCATACTAGGAGTGACAAGATTAGCAATGAGATTATTCAGGAGAAGGTGAGAGTAGCTTCTGTGGCAGACAAGATGAGAGTAGCTTCTGTGGCAGACAAGATGAGAGAAACAAGATTGATATAGTTTGAACATGTACAAAGGAGGCACATTGATGCCCCGTTAGGAGGTCCAAGAGATTGGATCTAGGTTCACGTAGGGGTAAACCAAAAAAATATTAGGAAGAGGTGATTAGACAACATATAGCGCAACTTCATAATACCCATTAGACATTTTGGAGATAATACCCATTTCCAAACGCATTTGAACCTCCTTTTTGTTGGACCTAGTAAAGGTGTTTGTGCGTGAATCTAAGGGGATTTCATGCTTCTTTTATTGTCGTGTGTCTTTTATTTTCTAGGGAGTGATTTTATCCATTGATGACATAATGGTTTGATTATGTTTTATTTACTTTGTAATGTGTGTCCATGTGATGTTTCTAATTATGTATTGTGAGATAAAAGCTGAATTTCATTTAATTGTATTTGTGTTCGAAGTACTTCCAAGTCTCTCTATTAGTCATTCAACGTGGTTGCATTCTCTATCTTCTGTGTTTTTCCCCTTAAATATGGACTTGAGAGACCTCAGTATAATTCTATATCAATCTAATAACAAATACATGAAGCAAAAAGGTTTAATAATCTTAAAAACAAGGTAACTTTAGAAGGTTTGGCGCAAATAAAATCTGTACAAAATATTTTTTGTTACTTTAGAGAACTTCTTGACTCTCCTTTCTTTCCTCTCGTGGGAAAGAAATTTCGGCGAGTGCTACTATCCCAGATTCCAGTGACATACCAGATTCCGGCGATGACTAACTTCAGAATCCGGTGAGAGACGGGACTCTTCTGACGAGCGACGGGACTTTTCGACCAGTTTTCAACGCCAGATTCTGGCTCCGATCTCTATTCTAACAGCGATTTTGGCAACGTCTTGCTCTGGCGACGACAGACAAAGATTCAGATTCAGGTAATATCCTCTATTTCCCCCTTTTTATTTCTTATTTAAACTCTTATTTCCGGTCAGATTCTCTATCTTCTCCTTATTTTCGGTCTGAATACTACTCTCTGTTTCTTATCTCTTTATTGCCCTGGTGTAGTTGCTTGGTGTTTCTGCTGCCTGGTACTTCATTTTGTATACATTATACTCGTGTTTTATTGCTGAATACAGATCTTGTTACTATTGTTGTTATATCTTGTTACCGTATTTTGTTGTATGTTACCGTATCTTGCTGTATATTGTTGTTGTATATTGCTGCCTATATTATTGTATTGTCTTTGTATATTGCTGTATATATCTTGCTGTATATTATTGTTGTATATTGCTGTCTATATTATCGTATTGTCTTTGTATATTATTGTATATTGTTGTATATTGCTGTGTATTGTTATGGTGTATTGTGTGCATTTTGTATATTTTTGTATATTGCCGTCTCTTGTTGTTTTGCATGTTGTTGTACTTGTATGTTCGCTAGATTGTGGCGTAGGGGTGGCAAGGGAGTCACAGGCTCATTTAAGTTAAGGGTAGCATCGTGGAATATAGGGTCACTGACAGAAAAATCTATAGAATTAGTAAAATGTTTTAAGAGGAGACATATTAATATAGCGTGTGTCCAGGAGACTAGATGGGTAGGCACCAAGGGTCGAAACATGGATGGGTTTAAGTTGTGGTACTCGGGTGGTTCTAGGGATAGAAATGGTGTTGGTATCCTAGTAGACGAAACTCTTAGGGATTATGTGGTTGAGGTTAGGAGGGTCAATGATAGGATGATGTTTATCAAACTAGTGGTTGGTAGACATGTAGTGAACGTAGTTAGCGCCTATGCGCCCCAAGTAGGCCTAGATGGGGAAGTCAAAAGGCTCTTTTGGGAGGTTCTGGATGAGGTTGTGCAAGGCATACCGGAGATAGAGAAAATCTTCATTGGGGGTGACTTTAATGGGCATATC
>DF369876.1:1819-15730 GCA_000787875.1 Solanum virginianum
CCTTGTTCATGATTTACAAGCATGTTTTACCTTAAACATTAAGCATGCATTTCATATTGACGTTATACCTATCATTTGCTTATGATTATGCATTTCAATTATGTTACCTATCTCTTGCTAGCATTGCATCCCACATACTTAGTACATTTAAACATATTAATGCATACTCTATGCCTATATGATGTTACCATATATGAACCAGATTTCCTATTGATTCTACTCGTGGCTAGACAGATTGTTCAAGTTAGACTTTGGTGACTTACCATGTAGGAACTGGAGCCCTACTTGAGCATCCTCCTCCACATGGCTAGTAAGACTTCGCTCAAGCTTATTGGTGAGTCCTCCACTCCACAGACATTACATATGATCTCTTGCTATGTATTAAGACTTTCTCTTTTTTGATTATGTTTTGACTATGAGGGTGAGCCCGGTTGCTTTGTCTTGGCCCCCGGTCTTATCTTTATGTAATAGAGGTGTTGTTGGACATATGGTGTATCTATATTATGAGCCTTAACTCTATTGACTCTTATTGCTTATTAAATGAAAGAGGTTCCCTTAGTCCTAATTTCTCCTTGTTTATGCTTATCTTTTATTGTCATTTTAATGGCTTCCGCGACTAAGGATATGTAATGATATGTTATAAGGCTTGTTTGGAGTTCCTTCGGATTCCCCATTCACCAGTCACGTCTAGGTCCTAGGCTTGGATCGTGACAAATACCTCCTACGAACGTGGAAAATACTTCCATGAATGTGGAGGTCAAAGAAATTAACTCTCCATGTTTGGAGAGAACAAGGCGTGCAAGCGGAGAGTACTTGGTAAGTGTACTAGATCAGAAAACTAGCTAAATTTTCAACTCGAAATAGACCCCTGGGGTCCATTTGGAGCACAAATTACATAAACCAGATATGTACTCATACCAGAAATGGCTATCCCACAGTAGAATTATCAGAATTTAATTCTGAGGTCTCCTCGACACAGTTATCGATAAAACTCAATAAAGTTAATTTAAAACTTAACATACCAAAACTACCCTCGAAAACCCTAAAAACTATAATGAGACCACTTTTAGTGTTACGTCATCTAGAACCATTGGAACTGTTAAAATTTTGATTCGACCTTTCGAACCCCGAACGTTGACCAAAGTCAAACTTTGGCTTAAAAAAAATCAAAAATGAGACTTTGGGTTCAAAATATCCATTTTAACTTCAAATTCTGTTCCGTAACTTCTTCTAGACCAAATTCAATATTTCACAGCTAATGAAGATGATGGATTTTTTATCCGATACCCGAAACTTAGAATGGTACAAAATCTCACTTTTTCAACAATTTAAGCTTCCAAAAATGTCAAAACTCATATTTTTCTACTTTTAAAACATAAGACCTCAGTTTTAGCAGTATAAAAAGTTCAAAATAGGTCCAAAGAACCTTACAAAAAGGCAAAATTATAATTTTTACAAATTAGCTCAGAAATGACCCGTAAGGTCCTTACATATTACGAGTTTATAGTTATGTCCTTTGGGTTGACTAATGCTCTAGCCACTTTTATGGAGTTGATGAACCAGGTGTTCAAGCCTTATTTGGATATATTCATGATTGTGTTTGTTGATGACATCTTAGTTTACTCCAAGAGTGAGTCCGACCATGTACAACACTTGAGGATTGTACTTCATAGGTTGAGAGAGGAGAAGTTATATGCCAAGTTCTCAAAGTATGAGTTTTGGCTCAAGAATATAGCTTTCCTTGGGCATGTGACGATAAAGGATAGTATTATGGTAGATCTGTCCAAGGTAGCGGCAGTTCATGAGTGGGCTAGGCCGACATCTGTGATAGAGACTCAGAGTTTTAAAGTTTGGTAGGGTATTATCAATGCTTTGTATAGGGATTCTCTTATATTGCATCCCTGTTGACTAGACTTACTCAAAAGAATATGGCCTTTCAGTAGTCGGATGAGACTAGACTTTACCCAAGAAGAGAGTAGTTTTTGTGGTCTATTGTGATGCTTTTAGAGTGGGTTTGGGTGGAGTTTTGCTGCAAAATAGGAGAGTGATAGCCTATGAATCTAGGCAGTTGAAAGTTCATGAGAAAAACTACCCAACATATGATGTAGAGTTGGCTGTGGTGGTGTTTGCATGAAAGTTGTGGCAGAATTATCTCTATGAGATGTATTGTGAGATCTTTATAGATCATCGAAGTCTCAAATACATCTTTTCTCAGCCTAATTAGAACATGATATAGCGTAGGTGGTTGGAGTTGTTAAAAGACTATGACATCTCTGTTCTATATCACCCAGGAAAGACAAATGTGCTGGCAAATGCTTTGAGCCGGAAGGCCTCTAATATAGGGAGTTTGGCATTCTTGAGGGCAGAGAAGAGGCTTTTAGCTTTGAAAATTCAGTCACTTGCTAGACAGCTAGTTCGATTGGATATTTCTCCTCCTCAAAGTATTTTAGCCCTTGTAAAGGCTAGGTCTTCATTGCTTGATTAGGTATATGCTCACAAGTTCGATGATGCTAAATTGTGCTTGATTCATGACAAGGTGTTGAGGGGTGAAGCAAAAGAAACTATTATTGATTCTGAGGGTGTGTTTGAGAATTAACGATCGAGTTCGTGTGCCTAATATAAGAGATTGGGTGGGATTGATATTGGAGGAGGCTCATTGTGCTAGGTATTCTATCCATCTAGGTGTGGCAAAGATGTACCATCATTTGAAATGACACTATTGGCAGTATAGGATGAGGAGAGATATTACTGAGTTTGTGGCAAAGTGCTTGAACTGTTAATAAGTCGAGTATAAGCAACAAAGGCTTGGAGGTTTCGATGCATTGGATATCCATTCCCGAGTAGAAATAGGAGCGTATCACTATGGATTTTGTTACAGGTTTGCCCATGGCCTTAGGTGAGTTTGATTCAGTTTGGTTGATTGTTGATCGTTTGACTAAGTCGGCTCACTTTTTACCTATGAAGACTAGTGATCATGCCCAAACTACACCTCCCAGTTAAGGTATAAGCAGTCGTTGTTCAAATATAGAACCTAACAATGGTTAGGGTCGATCCCATGAGAAATAATATCTACACTTTAAGTAATTAAAGCAATTAAGATGAATTAATCAACTTACTTCCCAAAGAGGGGGGTTTTAATGTAAAAATGGTAATTAAACCTAAACTACAATCAAATAATCGATGCAAATGTCGTGAATTCAGTGAGAAAAGTAACTAGGATATTGCGTTCCCCATGAACTTCTAATACAATATAACTAAATAATTATAACCCTTTCTAGTGTGTGGCATGCAAAACTGGTAAGTTATGTTCACCTAGCCCCTTGATCTAGGACTAGATAAATTTCACTATGTGACGATCCTTCTACGGGGTGTCGCATTACCAACCCTTACCTTGTCCCAATACAACTATCACTTGATCCGTTCAGGTTGATTAGACAAGTGTAATCACATCGAATCCTGTTAGTTTATCTTTTTTTCTATTTATTACCCCCTTGGTCCAATAAGTAAAAATAAGGCGAGTTCTAACCTTTGCAACCGTTAAAAAGCATTCAAAATGAAGAGATAAATAATACATGCATTCACACTTTCCAAGGATTACGAATTATCCAATTTTTACTTTATTAGTTCTTCATGGTTCCCATAACCCTAGTTGTGGATTTAGATACTCATGTTCATTGTAGATGAGAAAATCATGTTATAGGTCTGCATAATTAAACACTTACAACGAAGAATTGAAGCAAATGAAATCCGTAATCTTCACAAAAATCACAATATTATAACTCGAAGATAAAGTCAAAAGTAACCCACAAGAAATCTCCAAGAACAAGTGTAAACAAAGTAGTAATATCAAGTCTCCAATTCTCCTCATCTAAAAAGACCTTAAAAATCAATTTATACTAATTAAAAACCAAATCCTAAACAAAATATGAAAATTAAAATCGAAAACTCTGACAAACATAGTTATAGGTCATAGTTGTACTCATGACCCGTGGCTTAACTTCATAGATTACAAACCTCAGAAATTGTCTTTAACTTATGAAACCCTTCCTACGGCCTAAAGTTTGACTTACGACCCGTGGAAGGCTTCATTTGGTAACGTTTCAACACATATACAAAATCTCTGATCCTTTAGGCATGAAATAATGTACAGGTCATCGAATGATCTACGACCTATCTAGTAACATGTAACTTCAACTTCTAAAAACCAATCTTTCACTGGATCAGGCCTACGAAACCCATCTATAGCTCGTGGAATGAACCACGGATCATAGAAGTCTCGTGAAATCTAAAAAACCTACAATTTGCACAACTTAGCCCAATAACTTCTTAGCTCTAGTAATCCTGTAAAATCAAAATAAAAATACATCAAACCCACTAACATTACTTCGAAAACATACAAAAATCTAAGTTTAAAATATCAAAAGTATCATATTTTAGTGGTACATCAACTAGCTACAATGTAGAATAATTGATTAGGTTGTATGTATGGGATATTGTTAGATTGCATGGGGTACCAATGACTATAGTGTTAGACAGGGGATATTTGTTCACTTTCCATTTTCAGAAGACTCTACAACATGGTTTGGCTACTCCATTGGATTTGAGTTCAGCTTTCCACCTTAGACTGATGGACAGTCCAAATGCACTATTCAGGTATTAAAGGATATGCTTCAAGCTTATGTGATAGATTTTATGGCCTGATGGGATCAGTATTTGCCTTTGGCAAAGTTTGATTATAATAATAGTTATCATTCTAGCATCTAGATGGCACCGTTTGAGACATTATATAGCCAGAGATGTAGATCGCCTATCGAGTGATTTGATTCAAGTTCATCTGATGTGTTAGGTGTTGACTTGCTTAGAGATGTTATGGATAGGGTATAATTGATACATAGTAGGTTATTAATAGCCCAGAGCCTCCAAAAAAGTTATACTGATAGGAAGACTAGGCCTCTTGAGTTCCTGGTTAGAGATAGTATGTGGTTGAAGGTATCACCCATGAAGAGTGTGATGAGGTTTGGGAAGAAGGGCAAGCTCAACCCTAGATTTATTGGCCTACTTGAGATCTTGAGGAGGGTAAGTGAGGTTGTTTATGAGTTAGCATTGCCATTGAGATTATTAACAATTCATCCTGTATTTCATGTCTCCATGCTCTGTTGTTACATTCCTGATGAGTCGCATGCGATTTCCTATGATTCAATTGAGTTGGGTTAAGATTTATCATATGAGGAGGAGCCGATAATTGTTTTGAATAAGAAAGTTCGAAGGTTGAAGACCAAGGATGTACCTTCGGTGAAGGTTTAGTGGCTACACCATCCCATTAAAGAGGCTACTTGGGAGTTAGAGTCAGACACGTGGGCTAGATATCCCAGCCTTTTTGAGGCTTCAGGTACCTTTCTTTCCCTTATGTTCGAGGACGAACATTATTTTTAGTGGTGAATAATGTAATGACCTTATTGGACATTTTTTTTAGCTTATCTATACTATTTTTCCCTTTCGTAAGTTGCTTTGGACCTATTTTAAACTATTTGTATTGTAACTGAGATCTTGTGTTTTAAAAGTGAAAATACAAGTTTTGATATTTTTGAAAGTTTAAGTTGTTGAAAAAGTGAGTTTTGTACCATTCTGCATTTTTGGTATCGAATTAGAAATCTGTCAATTCCATTAGCTCCAAAACGTTGAATTTGGTCTAGAAGAGGTTACAAAACTGAATTTGGAGTTAAAACAGAGATTTTGGATCCAAAGTTGCATTTTTAATTGATTTCGGAGTCTAAGTTTGACTTTGACCAACATTCAGAGTTTAGAATCTCAACGCAAAATCTGATGGTTCTAGTAGTTTCGGATGATGAAACTAACATTAGAAATAGTCTCGTTATAATTTTTAGAGTTTTCGATGACAGTTTTGATATTTTGAGTTTTAGACTAGTTTTATTGAGTTTTATCAGTAACTATGTCAAGTAGCCTTTGAAATCAAATTTGGATATTTTCGTAGAGTCTGGATCGCTGTTTCTGGTAGGGTTGCATATCTGGTTTGTGCGTATCAGTTTTGAATATACCTTGGAGGTTCGTTCCAGGGATTTTTCAATAGATGGTTACTGATATCTAATTCAAACTATTTACTTCTCTATGATTCATGGATATACCTTTCGCATTCGTGGTGGTTAACATTTTTCCTTCTCCGCATTCGCAAACAGGCCCTCCACGTTTGCGGAGATCTAGTTAATGGACCCTCTGCATTTGCAGTTTCAACTCTGTGTTTGTGGAGCCCTGTTGAGTATTTCCTTCCATGTTCGCAGTTTTTCCCCGCGTTTGCAAAGTAGTAAAATGCCTGATCAGTTTTAAAAACGTAAAAACTCCATTTTCAACTATTTTCAAGATTTGTTGGGCATTTTTATAAGAGAATTTTTCGGGAAAACTTTTTGGTAAGTGTTTCTTACATCAAATTGATTAATTTTCACTACTTTTATCTTGATTTTGTCTTGAATTTCATGATTTTGGATATTTAAAATTGAGTTTTCTATGACTTTTATTGGAAACTTTAATTGTTGATTTGTCCCTCAATTTGAGCTCAATTACAAACTCCTTTTCTCGTGTAGAATCATAATTTTGAGTTTATTTCCAGATTTGAGAACTTTGAAATTTAGTCCTAATTTTGATATTTTTGCCCCTAAATCTAATTCGTACCAATATGGGTATCAAAATTTATCTCTTGGCTAGTACAATCTATTCTTGATAGTGGTTGATTGATTTGGAGCTTGTGTCAAAGTTTGAGTTGGTCTAAAGCTTGGTTCGAGTGTGGTTTCAACATCGAGGTTGTTTTGGCTAACCTTTTTAGAGCTAGATTTGAGTTATTGGATATGTTTATGTGATAATTATAAGATTTAGGCTATTTCATCAGTAATTGGATTGATATGATAGTATTTTTGTGAAAATACAATATTGATTATATTGAAATTGGAGAAAATTGTGACTCTATTGATAAATTGAGATGTATTCTTGAGATTTGAGATATTTTAGATGTTGTTGTGACAATGTGAGACTTATGATATAATTTGAGGAGTTTTATGGTAATTCAATGGTATTTGTGATACTTTCGAGAATCATGTCTATATCTTGGGTCTTGCAAAGTCCGATTTTATTGGTACTTTGAGCTACTGGGGAAAGTATGGTGGTTTGAGGCATATTGATGGTTTGTGGTACAAGTTGTGACACTTGATTTTATTTTCTTGATTCTATGTCGATTATTTATTGGTATTCGTATTATATAGTTGTTATATACTTTGATTTGTGGCATTGGCATGCATTCATCTCATATTGCATCTGTACCATCCCTTGACCATACTAAGGTGGCAAGGTTGCTATATCATTTTTTACAAAACCCCTTGACCATGTTGAGGTGAAAGGGAGGTATTGTACCACCTTATATTTGGCTTGTGATGCCTTAAGAGATTTTAGAACATGGCTTGCGATGCCGTCGGGTTCTATCTGGTAGCTTTAGCTCGATAGATGTGTACACCGGCCCTGCGATGGTTGTGATTCTACCCATACATGGCCTGCGACACCATGTAAATCAACCCCCGTTCCTAAGACCCCTAAATCAACTCCTGTTCATTCAAAACATTTTATTTTCAATTTAAACACTCAGACTCTAGAATTCAAATCCTTAAAAGAAAAAAACTCTTTTCAAGTCAAGCTTGGAAGATTCAAATTGGGAAATTCAAAGGAGCTTCAATCTCAAGCCTATTTCATCTCATTCTTCTTAAGCACTTCAAGGTATGTGTAATTTCATTCATGATTTCATTTCAATCATGAAGCCCCAAATTTTATTTCTTAAATTTCATGATTTCTAAGTATGATTTGCAAGTGAGCCTTTTAATTTAGCTTCAATTTGATGAAATTAAGTTGTAGGCTAAGTTTAATTAATGATTTTAATATGATTTAAGTCTTATTGTGTTGATTTACATGGATTTATTGAGAATTGAAAATACATGTCTCTTTCTGTGATGAACTTATGCATGGTAATTTCAAGTGTGTTTCAATTGTTGATTTCCTCGTGGGTTTATTATGATTTCATTTTATTATGATGTTTTAACTATAAATTCTAAATAGCCATGCTATTCTTTCATTCCTCATGACATGTGCATGCATGAACAAGAATTTTCATGAGATTTATGATGTGGATTATTACCCAATTATGATTATGACTATGATTTCAAGACAAGTATGGTTATGACATGACATATGATCAGATAATATCTATGATATAACTTTAAGCAATTATAGGTGTGAATACACTATCTTGTTCAAGTATGAATGAGTTATTCCCATGCATGTAATCATGGATTTAAGTATGATTTAGCTTTAAGCCTAATTATGTATAATTTGAAATATGATTTGGCTCCTAAGCCTAAGTAAGCATGATTATGATTTCAAAAGCCTTATGTTCCTATTTCAAGCACGTATACATAGATGTATTCCTGTGGGATAATGACTTAGCACCATATAAGATTGAAGGTAGGGGCTCAACTCAAGGGGACCTTATATAAAGTCTCCTTATCATAACTATGTGTCAAACATAGGTTCATATTTATGCCCCTTTGTGGATGATTATGTTCATGGAAATTCTTTTCGAAATGGTAGGTGTCCCATAAGGTAAGGTTGTTTCTCCAAAACGGGAGGTGCCCCGTAAGAAGGATTATGGTCTACCTTTGGCAAGTAGATCACCTTTTCCTCCGGTATAAGGTAAACATGAGAAGGAGTATGGTCTACCTTTGGCAAGTAGATTACCTTTTCCTCCGGTGTAAGGTAAACATCAGAATTCCATGTAATAGCTCGCATGGTCTTATATGTTGATTGAGATCCCATCCTTGTATGTTTAAGCATTATGGTATTCATGCATCATGTACTTAAGGCATATTATTATGATATTCTTTCCTATATACTTCTTTCTATATATATGTGCCCTTATCATCTAATATTGAAATGCAGGTTGACATGTTCACATGCATAGCATGCTCGCATACTTAGTACATTCAAACGTACTAACACATATTTTTTTTCTACATAATCTAACCATGTAGGGACCAAAGACTATCTTTATCCACCTCTTCAAAGATATATTGGATTTGTGAGATTTATTAGTGCTGAGTCCTTTATTCCAAGAACAAGACCCACCTTCTATCTACTTACCTATGTTATGGCTTTTTTATGTCTTTTATTTTGAAGGTGAGTCTGGGACAAGTTTTGTCCCCTATCTTATCTATGACTTAGAGACGTTGTTGGACGTTATGTAAACTCTATGTATGAGCTTATTATTGTTGATGCTTGTGGAGACTATGCTTTTGTTGATGTTATGATGTGATGATGAGATGTTGAAAGTCCTAAGTCCCTACGCTCATAGTGTGACTCATATGATCCTGCCCCTTAGAACTTACTTGTTGATGTTGAATGTGTGATGGCAAGTCCCATGCTCCCTATGCCTGTAGCTTGAGTCCCGAACTCCCGTCTCTTAGACTTATATGTTGAATTGTGTGATAATGAGTCTCATGCCCCTTATCCCATAGCTTGAGTCATTTGCCCCTATCCCTTAGTCTTACTTAATAATGCTTGAACTGCGCTTTCGAACCGATGATGTGTTTAAGGATGCTATGAGGCTCGTTTGGGGACTCTCGGATTCCCACTCACCATGTCACTCCTAGGCCTTGGGCTTGGGTCGTGACATGCATAGTTTTGTATAGTATTGTTTTACATTGTATTGTTTAATGAACATAATAAATTATATTATTTCTATTCGTTATAAAATGTCACCAATAATTTTAAAAAATAAGTTTATTATATTATAATTAATAAATAAATTATAATTTTTAATAAGTGTCATGAGCTCAGCTTGTCGTACTAGCACCCACGCTAACCCTCTGATGGAAAATCATTATTACAACCTAATTAAACATACTAAAAAGAGACAGACATTTAAAAATGTGAAAATATGTTTAAATAGAAGTCAAGTGTTGAGTTCCCATAAACTCAAGTAATTAAACTAAAATAATGCAAAAATTAACTCTGTAGAACCTCAAAATCATTATACCAAAACTCTATGAAAGGTCAAGAGTAAGGGGATGTAACCCCAAAAATAATAATATAAGATAGAGTTTGAGAACGTCTAAGCTCATAAATGAATAGGGATCCTAGATGAATCCACGGTAGCCTAAAAGAACTGGCTAACCCTTGAATTCGACAAGTCAATAATCTCCTAATTGAGTTTTATCCGTACCGCCTGAAGATGTCCTGTACTCAATAAAAAAATAAGTGCAATATCAGTACACACAATGCATAACAATTTACTAGTAAAGTCACCCGACCATTCCAGTAAATGAAATATATGAAAGTAACCATAATATAGTATACCATACATACATAGTAATACATTATCAAATTACCAATTCATGATCAGTATATAGTTTCACAGTATCAATCTTAAATGCAACAACCAATGATGGTCCTCTTATGGAACCTATATCTAAACAGTTAGTGATACACTTACTTCAATAGCTAGTGTGTTGGTACGACACTTGTTCCAATATGTATCGACGTAGTACCCGATCTAATATCTACTAATGTGTTGTTTGTTCCAATATGTACACATGTGGTATTTGATCTAACGACCACAATAACAGTTACAATCTTAATGAAGTATTCACATACTAGAACACTCAGTCGCAGATAGTTATTTTATTTGGTTCATTCTGTCTTTTCCTATTCACATGGTAATACTAACGATCTAGTTAATAGGCAGTACATATAATACATACGAGAAAATAAATGATCACCTACCTCAAAATCAAGCCTGAATGTTCTTAAAGAAATTGACCTTCCCCCTTTGGAGTTTCTTGACTTGAACAATTAACGAGTATAAAAAATCAATTAACTATGGCCTAATTTACCTAGATGATATCAAAATACTATCCTTGGCCAATTTCATGATCCTACCACCCAACTAAAACTTTTTTAATCATTAATTTCAAGTTAAGAATCCTCCATTAGGATGATTACCATGAATTCTAAGTTCTAAGAATTGATTTACACGATAAGGGAGTAATTAACTTATTTTTAGCGTGAGAATGAGCGAAAAACTAAAAGGTATAGCCCTAGCTCATTCTTTCGGTCTCCAAAACATAATATTTTTTAGACCTTTTCCTCATTTTTGTTCGCATCAAGCCCGTCATAGCGGTTCCAACCTGCCAGAGTTTGGAATGATTTCGTCGTGATGGGTTGCACGAGAATAGAGACTCAAAATTTATGTTCTAAACCTCCATTTCACAACACATCCTCAAACATTGATGTTCTAAAGCCACTCTTTTAGGACAAGATCAATTTCAAAAATTTTACTCACCTGAATTTGATTTCATAAAGCCGTACAAACCCCTTATCCTTTTGCATATCAACTCAAATGATCAAACTCGTAAATCAAACCACAATTCATTACTGGATTATCCTAGACCTCATCTGACTCATATTTCGTCCAAGTCTGGTCGAGGCTCAAAATTTTCAATCTACTACTCAAGAGTTTTGTGGAAAAATTCTTTCCCCATAGGTTTATCCATAACGACGGAACCGATCATTACAATAAGCAAAAATAAAATAAAATATTTTATTTATCTCAATTTATGTGGTAACCTTCTCATTTTTTAGTCTATTAAAAAAATTACTTTTGTATTATTAAAAATAAGTTAATTTTAATATTATTTTTTACCGTAGTTAAAATAGTTTATAGCCGTATAAATATCTAAAAATTATTTTAACTTATAATTCCTTTTCTATTTTTTTTTTGCACAAAGTTGAATTGCCATGTAAATTAGGACCAAAGACATATCAACACAATCATTTTAATGAGTGTTAGATGAAGTAAAAAAAATAATTTAATAATATCTTCAGAATAAATTTAATTGACTATTGAACCTAGAAGACAGAGATCTAGACTACGCTGTCGCTGAATCTCCATCTTTCACTTTGCAGGTTGTAGGCTAAAAAAATGATAGATATTAAACCATCAGTCACAAGATAATTTTCAAGTGAAGTTTGGTCAGAATAATCAAATATTTTTTACTTTATTAGAAGTTCTTGATATTGAAGTTGTGTTTGATTATATTTTTTGTAAATAATATTTTAAATTTGAAGGTATTTTTTCTCAATATGGTCTATACCTTCAAATTTTAAAATTAGCAAACACCAACTTGACTAATTTATTTTAAATATACAAAGAAATCTGCTATAAAAAATAATATCCCAAAATGCGTAGCTATACAATATCATTGACCAAATATCATATATGAGTTAACTCTATCTCGAGGAGATAGAATATCTATTTTCAGAAGACGAACAGCTCGAGTTATGAATATTAGAGAATCTAAAAGGACAATATACAAGTAAGAAGGACAAATAAAATAATAGATAAGACGTAACAAAACTTAAAGAGGAGTAATGATCATAACCAACTAATGTGCTAATTGAAACTCTATAAATATTGAGAAATAACAAAAGTCATTTTCTTTTGGGTGGACGATGGGAATAACTCTTTTAGCATCAACAAGGATTGATAAAAAATTGGGATAGTAATCATCCAACAAGAAAGGAAAAGACCAGTTAATGCAGTTGGAACAGGAAAAAGAGTGTCAAGCACAACTTTCATGTCACCAGAATTATTTTTTTTTTGGAAAGCAGGTACAATGCACTAACCTATCTCCCTAGAAAATGAGACAACACACAATTAAAAAAAACATTAATCTTTTTAGAATCTTAGTCAAGTAGGCTAGAAAGTTGTCACGACCCGAGTCTACACCCTAGACGCGACTGGCACTTAAGAAACTATTGTTGATCCCCAAACAAACCCTTGGCCTGACTGAATTATTCAACTGAAAACTTTAACATGCATGCAGAAGTTTACAAGATGAACCTTTTAAAATATATAGTAAAACTCAAGAGTCTCAATCATGCTTTATACAAAATCTGAAAACATCTTTTAATACATTAGTAATAATGCTTAAAATGTCTAAATGAAAAGACTAGGCTGACTCACTAACTCTGTACATGAAGCCTCTATTGTACTGTGATAGGTGTCGCAACAAGACCCACGGCTACCTGACTGTAAAATAAAATACATAAACTACACTGACTAGAGTCCTCTGAAAGCAAAGAGGTCTCACTTATTGCCTCTGGAAAGCTAACAAACTGAATAATTAAAAGGCTTGTTAGAGAAACATTTCATAAGGCCTAGTGTCTCTCCTTAGGGTGCTCCTGTCCTATTCGCGCGTAAGAAAGATGGGTAAGAAGACCAAGGACATCAGTACGTAGAATGTACGATATGTAAAATGGTCAAAACGAAAACTCGGGATAGGCAATACTTTTAAGGTAAATACAACATATCTTCATATGAAAAGCATAAGTAATAAATGCAATACATGCTGAAAATATAACATATGCTGAAAGTATAATTGTAAAACTAGCTTGCTTTAGCTTAGGGAGTTTCTCTAACCGACAACTACCACTATGAGTTTCGTGGTGATACGTCTTTCCCACGTTGCCAGAGTCGTCTCGTACTTTGTCGGGGTAACGGACGAAAAACTAGGGGAATGGATTCATCTCAAAACTGGGCATCTCAGTGGCAAGTTGTTAGAACCCGTATTGTGGTGTTTTGGATCAATTATGAAACTTGGGACCAATATTACATTTTTGAAAAATTTAGGACTTAAGTGTATTTTTGAGAAGTTTGAGAAGTCAAGTGGAATTTTTAAAACTTAGGGGTTAGGAATCATGTGTCATCAATTGGACTTTTGTGTGTCATTAATTGGTTTACGTAGGAAAAAATTGGGGACCAAAGTGTATTTTTTTTAGACTTGAAGTCTTAAGAAGCCTAAA
>DF369875.1:0-12596 GCA_000787875.1 Solanum virginianum
AAACTCTGCCAAATTTTTTTAAAAAATTATAAACTTGAAACATAGCTTTGTCGGCTTCTGTCATATTTGGGGATGTGTTTGATAGGATCTGAGGCAGTGTTTGATATTCGTGTCGGTAGAAGTCATCTATTCGCAATTCGGCTTGTGATTGTATTTGGGTACCCAATACGGGCTCTAGTCAAGGCCCACAGGGTTGGGTCATGACAGTCGAGGGTTGATTGGAGATTATGTTGAGCTAGCTTCTTTCAGACTAGCTTGTTTTATTTGTTTTGCTTTTGAGACTTAGATTGCCCATTTATTATCTTTAGTCTTCCACTGATTGATAAGCTATAGAATGAATGAATATGATGAGGCCAAGTAGTTCACTTGGGGACTAGCAATAGTCCCTGAATACTGGTCACGTCTAGGGTAACCTCCTGGAGCGTGACATCAAAGCTTAGTAAGATCATACACATTCATTATACTAAGAATATCACTTGGAAAACATCCTACAAATCAACTCATTGCAACGTAAAATCGATTTAATTTAACATATATTCATAATGAAAGATAAGAAAGATGGATTATATAATAATACATTAGTTTAAGCATCTTAATCTGAAGTAAATTGAGAAGGACTATAAGCATGAGGTCATACATAGTTGTGAAGTGAAACTTACTACCTTCCTCAAGTTGGTTCACAACTTTCATGAATTTAGCATGAAGATCTACAGTCTGTTTGATACGAGACTTTCGTACAACAACCTTAGTAGCACTGCTCTGACTCTTTGCTCCCTTAGTTTGTTTTCTACCTCTCTTTTTCTCAATTTGCCCTTTTCATCAGATGCAACATTTGTAGTTTCATGGATATTAATAGGCACATTATTTTTGTTTACACCTTGTTCTTTATCACCTCCAACAAACTATTGCTATTAATATTATCAACATACTTGTGATGATCACCATGTTCTTCTAGTCCTCCTCTAGCTTCTTCCTTTTGCTTTTTTTTTCGTAATACAAATTGCCAAAAGTACTTCACAATTTCTTGGTGAAGTGGCTTTTCCAAATAAAGATGAGCTCCATTTTGAAAAGTCTTCTTTGCTAAACATGTATCATATTTATCACATACATCAGCATTATTGTTATCAAAAAGCTATATAGTCATTAAAATTAAATTATATTGTAAGCATTATGTAAGGATTAGTTTGCTTTTTATCTATTATAATAATAACTTCTTGCAAAACAACAATTATCATATTAGTACAAGTAAAAATTAGTGTCGGAGAACTTATATGTCTAAATTAAAATTAAAATTTTGTGCTAAAACTTTTATTAGACATTATCAACACAATCTATTTAGCTGAGGGTTATTTAAAGAAAAAGATAATGAGGATTTTTTTTATTTTTATTTTTTTGTATTGTATTAGGTGTCATATATGAAGAGTACTAACAAAATGGAACTATATCTGAGTCTAGAGCTTGATCTAAAAGATGAAATGAAAGAAAGTTTGGTGAATTCATATTGATAATCATCACATCAATTTTTCCCTTTCCTTCGGAGAGCATTGACATTCCTTCTGAAGTCATATCAACTATCTAACTGTATCAGTGCACTTGAAAAATTAATAAAGAACAAGAAAATAAAATTATACACCAAATTATCATAACAGTTTGTTTATTTCTCATAAACAAATTCAATAATGAATTTTAATGTTATGTTGCTGCTAGTTTAGTTTATACAATTGCACATATATATCAACCAACTTATATTGTTATCAATGAATGCAATTTTTAGACAAGTCACATAAAAAAACTATATTATTTAGGATTAATAATATTATTTAAATACGATGTGAAGACCTTATATAAATAATATATTAAGAATCCATTCCAATTTATTGAATTGACTTGTCAAAAATAAATAAGCACTCAACAAAGATGCTATGAAAATTGAGATAATAGAACTAATCATTTTGAAATTATCTCGTTTCATGAATATGCTACTTATAAGTTTAGAAAAACAATCGAAGAGGAAGGAATTTATCAATAATTCTAATTTTTCTCATTTGGATAACTATTGTCCTAGAAACGATTGTTTTTAAGTTCAGTATCAATAATATAATACTAATCCAATCGACTTTGGATATATTAATTGATAACTTTGTGAAGTCTTTATATATAAAATATTGAGCACAAAATTCACAAAATATACTTCCTAGAAAAAGTTATTATCTAAAAAAAATATTTAAATAACTTTCTAAAAGGTTTCCAAAATATAAATACAATCTCTTTCTTCAAAAAAAGCTTTTTCTGTCAGATTTTACTATAAAAATGTTCTTTATCAAGCTATGCATATTAATTTTTATGTTCTTGTCACGACTTGGACCTGGGCTCTAGGAGTGACACGGCGAATGGGAACCCAAGAGTACCCAAACACGCCTCAAAGTACCAAAATTCACATCATTGGTTCAGAAGTGCATTCAAATTAAACACATAGTTCTAAGGGATGGGAAATTAGGACTCATACTATGGAAATATCTTAGGGAAAGGGATTGACATGGATTCACATAACATATAGCACATAATGAATAAGTGACGGGTAAGTATGACTCACGCTATGGGGGCAATTCGGGACTTAGGATCTTCCACATTTCCATATCAAACATACTATATATCATAATTCCCATAATCAATCCATAATAGTCATATCCAAAGGATAACCATAATCATAAGGTTCAAATACAACACATAACACATAGATCTGACGAGAGTCTACAACATGTCCAACAATGTCTCTAGTCATAAGATAGGACGGGGGCCAAGACATGTTCCAGGCTCACCCTCAAAGTATAGATAGCATAAACAATAGCAAGTTAAGGTAGATAAATGGTGGCTTGTCCTTGGAAGATAGGACTCACTACAACCAATGTCTCAAAATCTGAGCTAGCTATCAAATGGTGGATGAAAGTAATCTCTGGTACCTACATGGTGAGATCATATAGGCAAAAATATACGTTAGTACATTTGAATGTACTAATGGATGAAAGTAATCTTTGGTCCCTGCATGGTGCGATTATGTAGGCAAAAGTATGCATTAGTATATTTGAATGTACTAAGTATGCGGGTTGTAATACATGTAACTTACCAAAACCTGCATATAATGTTAGATGGTAATGACACATAATATAGAAGGAGATTTGTAGCAAGGAATGTAATATAACAAGATGCTATAAAATCCATGTACATGAAAAATGATGCTCATATATATAGTAGGGATGTGACCATAACCGACATCTCAAACCCATGCGAGTTATTACATAAATTTTTTCAATGTTGACCTCCTATCGGGAGGAGAAGATTACTTGCCAAAGGTAATCTACACCACACCTTACGATCCGAGCCACCTTTCTTACGACCCGATCATTTCGGAAGGATTTCCATATAAAACATATCATATCATTTCATAAATGAATAGTCATCCCTTACGGCCTGATCATTTTGGTGATGACTACCATTCCTATGCTAGCATATAGTTCAAGGAAAAGGAGAGAGCCCTCGGGGATAGCTCTAACGCCCCCAATCCATCGTTGCTAAGTCGTCATCCCACAAGATTACATATTTATTTATGTATACATGCTTTCAAGAGATACAAGTCTTGCCAAATCATTTCAATACATAATTGGGCTTAAAATCCAAATATCATTCATGATAGTTCATACTTAGGCTCAAATGCCAAAACCATACTTTCATAGTCATAATACTCAAGCATAGGAATACCCATTCATATACAAAATGGTGCAAGCACCCAAAATGCTCAAAGAGTCATAATCAATAGACATATATGTGATCACATTCTTGTCATAATCAAAATCTTGTCAAAAATCATATCCTTAGCATAATTGGGCTTAACCCACTTCAAAATTTTCATAAATTCATGCTCACGAAATGCATATGCTATGAATGAGATGTGAGTGATATGGGTAATTTAGATTAAATCTAAAATCATCAAAATAATATGAAATTCAAGTGAAAACATAGTTAAATCCACATTTGAAATCATAATATAATCACCCATGCTTAGCTTCAAACATTTAAGGACCATACATATTAAAATATTCTTAATAACAATGTATTTCAATATTTCAAAGCTTAATTCATTTTTTAAATTGATAGATAAATATAACTCATTCATTTTTTGAATTTAAGGAATCAAAATATTTTAAAACTCCAAATTAAAGTAAGCAAAATTCATGTAGATTTCTTGAAAATAGCTTGGGTCTCCTTGATTGGAAGTAACCAAGGATCAAAACCCACATACCTTCACCAAGATGAAGAAACCCCAAAGAATTTGAAGAAGACTTGAGTTCCCTAGCTCAAATTTTGAAATTTACAAGAGTTCTTTTGTGAAAAGCTTTTGAGAGGGTTTTAAAAATATGAAGAGTGATTTTGAATTTTTGAAATAGATTTTAAGTCTTTAGATGACCACAGAATAGGATAGGAATTCCAAAAAGATCAATAGAAATAATTAAATTTAAGAAAATGCCATTAATGAATCTGATAATAATTTTGGTCGAAGTCACTTCACTGACGGCTTCACGGGCCGTGTGGCATTACACGGTCCATGAACTTGCCTATGAACCTAAAATGACACAAAAATGTGCTTCAGAAATACCCATAGTCGAAATTTCCATATTTCTCAAAATTCATATGTGATATCAAAAATTTGACTTCATATTCGTGATTGAAGGACAAAACTGAGTGAGAAATGGGTATAACCCCAATTTTTGAGCAACCATAGCGAAAAATAATTTTTCAAAATTTATGATTTCCAGAGGCGATCCACGTCTTAGCCACGACGTGCTAGGGGTATGGATCAGTGTTATTTTGTGCCTCAATTTACTGTTTCAGCCTAAGGCTTTGGGGTCTTGGGCCTATGCCCTTCTATGCGTAAAAGCACCTACACTTAGCCATTTTTCAACTCTATATCACTTAAGACTCTTTCAAAATCCTCTCCAACACTTAACCAAATATTTCACCCAAATTCAAGTGTTCCAAGCTTAATTCCAAATCTCAAGAACTTCATTCAAGCTTCAAGTTCTCATTCAAATCTTTATCAAGGAAATCTCTAAAGTTTAAGTACATGGGTTTCAACCATTGGGTCCTTTCACCCATGGTGCCCAACCTCTTTTTTTATGAAAATTACATGATTTCAAGTTATATTATCTATGAGTATCTCTTGTTATGAATTATGATTAAAAACTATGTTAGGATTTTATGAAATGTTGATTGATTATGCATGTTTTGAGCCAATGAATCTATGGTCTATTATGAGATTTGATGATGAATTTTAAGGTATCTTATATGAGGGTTTTACTATGTGTTGGTGAGTTAATTTACATTGAGTTTTGTCATATTATTTCACACTTGAATTGCATGATTTTGAACTAGCATTTCACACCCACCAAGTGTTTATTAAAATGTCTTGACATGGATTCTTGATGTTGATGAAGAATTATTGTATGATTTTACTTGTCAAGCATGTTATGATACTTTATGGCTTCCCAAACATGTATTAAACTCTTGAAAAGTTTCCATGGTGTACATAAGATTTTGAACCTTTATACTATGTTTTGCTCTCATGAGAAATGTGGGGTCCTTTGTGATCCTTTGATATGATAGTTTGATGGGCCATTTTGTACTTCTACCTAAAAGACTATATCATAAGGTAGGGATAATCTACCAAAAAGGTCATACCATAAGGTAGAATAACTCATGGTTCCTACTTAAAAGATTATATTGTAAGGTAGGGATAACCTATCGAAAAGGGTATGTCGTAAGGTAGGATCTCTCTTACCGATAAGATTGTATCGTAAGGTAAGTGCACCCCATATTCTTACCGAAGAGATTATGTCGTAAGGTAAGGATACCTCTTGACGTCTACTGATGAGGCCATGCCATAAGGTAGAGTCAATCGTGACTCTTACCAAAAGGATTGTATCGTAAGGTAAGAGACATCTCATAACACCTACCCAAAAGGCTATGTCATAAAGTAGGGATATTGGCAACACTTTTCAAAAAGGCTATACCGTAAGGTGAGTGGGTAAATACTTGGCCTTTCTCATGCATGCTTGTGTAAGGTTTGAGCATATATATTCCCTATTGAGCTTATGTTCATTGGGTATGCTTTATAAACATGTTTTACTACAAGCATTGAACATGCGTGCCATAGTGATATCAAGTTATATATTGACTATGATTATGCATTTTAACTATACATGGCCTATGATTCTTATTGCATTGCATCCCACATACTTAGTACATTCCAATGTACTAATGCATACTCTATGCCTACATGATATTACCATGTAGGGATCAGAGCACCTTTTGATCATCCTCCTCGTGGCTAGTTCGGTGCTTCGAAGATAAGCTTTGGTGAGTCCTCAAGTTTAGGGATGCTAGATATGCTACTCTTACTACTTATTATCTCTTTATATTGACCATTTGATACTATGAGGGTGAGCCTGGAAGGTGTCTTGGCCCCCGCCCAATCTATGCTAGAGGTGTTGTTGGAACAATTGATGTTCTTATGCTTTGAGCTTGACTCTTGATTATTTTATGATTATCAAAGACTTTCCTTAGTCCTATTTTCCATATTTATATCTCTGGTTGTTATTATTTTGCTTCCGCGACCAAGGATGTGTTATTGATATGCTAAGAGGCTTGTTTGGGATTCTTTCAGATTTTCCATTCATCGTGTCACGTCTAGGTCCAAGGTTTGGGTCGTGACAAATTTGGTATCAGAGCCCTAGGTTCTTAATGGTCCTCAAAATCCAACACATCACGTCGATTAAAGTCTTATTCATGGTTGTGAAGTATACCATAACTATGAATGGGAGACTCTGAGGCGTTTTAGGAAATGTTTCACTTCTTCATGGTCTACATCATGCTTTCGGTGTAAGACAAGGCTTTTTCTCCTAACGAATGCTCTTTTCTCTTCTAGATCATCCCACTACAAAGAGAAAGACCAAGGAGGGGCCTTACAACTCCTTAACCTCCTCAAGGAGAAGAGGCTTCTCAAGTCGAGTCATGGCATGCCATCACGATGTTGTCCCATGCAATGACCAACCAAATCATCCAAAGGGCCCAAGCCCCTCATTCTCCCACTCTAACTTCTAGTGTAAGAGATTTCACTAGGATGAACCCACCGGAGTTCCATGGATCTAATGTGGATGAGGATCCCCAAGAGTTCATAGATGAGGTATGTAAGGTGCTATCCATCATGGGGGTCAATTCGGAGCAAAAGGTGGAATTAACGGCCTACCAACTAAAGGGTGTAGCTCAAATTTAGTTTTTGCAATGGAAAACAGAGAGAGGAAATCATGATATAATTCCTTAGGAGGAGTTCAAAGTCGTCTTCCTCAACTGGTTCTTCCCTATTGAGTTGAGAGAGGCTAAAATGATGGAGTTCATGAACCTTAAGTAGGGTGCCATGAGTATGAGGGAATATGCCCTCAATTTCAACAAGCTTTCCAAGTATGCTCCACATTTAGTGGCCGATCCTAGATCAAGGATGAATAAGTTTGTGTCAGGGGTGTCCGACTTGGTAAATGAAGAGTGTTATACTACAATGCTTGTAAGAGATATAGATTTATCTCGGCTTATAACCTTTACCGTACAACTTGAGGGGGAGGAAATTAAAAAGAAGAGAAATAGGGAGTCCAAGAGGGCCCTATTTGAGGGTAACCGATTTCAACACGATCTTGAGTTTCAAGGCCAAAGATCCTCTAGTGCTCTAAAAAAGAGGGTTGCCTAGGATGGGGTGCCTAATCCAAGGCTCCAAGAAGGTGGTGAGAGGGTGGCTCATCCTAAATGCCCAAACTGTGGGAGGAAACATGGTGGCACATGTTGGAGAAACATGGGTGCATACTTTGGGTGTGGTGAGATAGGCCACAAAATTTTGGATTGTCCATATGCTCAAAACAAGGGTAAAGGTGGTGATGTCGATCAAGGGGCTCAAAGTGGCCAACAAGGGGGTACTCCAAGAGATAATCGGTTTTATGCTCTTCAAGGGAGGCAAGGAGGGGATGAGGTGCCTGATGATATTATCGGTATGTTAAAGGTTATCTTGATTTTGTTGTGCATACTTTGCTAGGTCCGGGTGCCATTATTTTTTCACTATTCCTATTTGTTGCTAATAAGCTTCATATATTCCTCGAATTATTATGTGAGCCTTTTGGTATCTTACCCCCACCCCCCCCATTGATGAGTCTATTGTTACTAGAAAAGCCTATAAGGGATTGTCTTGTATCATTGTTCCATAACGTGTTGTTTTGTGATGTTGTTGAACTTGGCATAGTGGATTTAAGTTTGTCCTTGGGGTGGTTTGGTTATATGCATATCATGCTCCCATTGATTGTAGAACCCGTAGAGTTAAATTTCAATTCCTAATGAGCCCGTACTTGAGTGGGAAAGTTGTAAAGTGGTAAGTAAGGTAAGATTCATTTCTTGTCTTAAGGCCTAAATGATCTTTAAGGGTTGTATTTACCATCTTGTAAGGGGTAGGGATGTTGAGTCTAAAATCCTTCCTATAGAGTTGGTTCCGGTAGTCAATGAGTTTTTTGGTGTCTTTTTCGATATTTTGAATTTATGGTAATGTCTTTTGCTTGACCAACGCCCCGACTATATTTGTGGATCTCATGAATAGGGTCTTTAAACTATACCTCGATATATGTGTGGTAGTTAGTGGTTGGTATATTGATTTATTTCCAAGATGAAGATGAGCTTATGAGTCATTTAAGGGTGATATGTACGGCTTGAGGGATGAGAGGTTGTTTGTTAGTTATGATAAGTGTGGATCTTGGGAAACAAAGGGTGGTTAAAGAAGTACATCGGTTGGCTAGATTGGGAATGAGAGGTTGGATGAAGTTGGGAATGGTAGTGTAGTGGTTTTGATGGTTTCAAATCTTCTTTGGTTGATAGGGTCAAGTCAAAGCAAGACTGGTCTCACCTTGCTAGAGTTAAAGGCTTTGGTGAAGGATGGTAAAGTGGAGGTTTTTTCCCAAGGGAGAGATGGTGTCTTTAGGTGCTAAGGTAGGTTAGGTGTGCTTGTGTGGTAGATTGGTTCACTTGAAAGTCTCACTTATGAAAGGTGTTGGTCCGGTTTGGCAAGAAAAACGAATTGAGCCTAAGATTTGTGGGTCCTTATAGAATGTTGAGGAGGATTGGTAAAGTTGCTTATGAATTGGAATTGCATATAGAAATAGATATGGTTCATCTGGTCTTTCATGTATCTATGTTGAGAAGATGTGTTGGTGGCCCAAGTGCTATAGAACTTTTTGAGGTTGTGGGTGTTGTGGAGGATGAGTTGACTTATAAGAAGGTCCTGGTGGAGATATTGGATGGATAGGGGAAAGGTTGATTAATAAGGATGTAGTGCTCGTTAAGTTCCTTTGGAAGAATTGTTAAGTCGAAGGTGTCACTTGGGAAGCCAGAGCGAGCATGAAGGAATGATATCCATATCTCTTTCATTCTATTCAAGGTTGAGATAGTAAACTAAGTCCTTTCTATGATTACAAGTCTTAAATCCAAGCCATCATGTCATTTGCATGCATTCATGTTTATGTTGACAAATTATGGTGATTTTGACATTCACGTTAAGGTTTTTGAAAATGATGTTTAAATGCATTTGTTGCATTCATGTGTTGGGCTGAAATTATCTTTATTACTTCTCCTATGTATATTTCTTTAACATTCGAGGATGAATATTCCCAAGGAGGAGATATTGAAATGAACCAAAAATATGTTGCTGAAATCTCATAATCGTAATTTCCATATATCTCAAAATTTGTGCGTGATATCAAAAATATGACTTCATATTTGTGATCGAGGGGAAAAATTGAGTGGGAAATGGGTATAACCTCGATTTTTGAGCAACCGTAGCAAAAAATAATTTTCCAAAATTTACGATTTCCATAGGCGATCCGCGCCCTAGCTGCGACGTGCTAGGGGTGTGGATCAGTGTTATTTTGTGCCTCAATTTACTATTTTGGCGTAAGGCTTTGGGATCTTGGGCCTATGCCCTCCTATGCATACAAGCACCTATATTTAGCCATTTTTCAACTCTATATCACTCAAGACTCTCTCAAAACCCTCTCCAACACTTAAACAAATATTTCACCCAAATTCAAGTTTCCCAAGCTTAATTCTGAATCTGCAAAACTTCATTCAAGCTTCAAGTTCTCATTCAAATCTTCATTAATGAAACCTCCAAAGTTGAGGTATGTGGATTTTAACCATTGGGTCCTTTCACCCACAGTACCCAACCTTCCTTTTCATGAAAATTGCATGATTTCAAGTTGTATTATCTATAGATATCTCTTATTATGAATTATGATTAAAAAACTATGTTGGGGTTTTATTAATTGTTGATTGACTATGCATGTTTTGAGTCATGAACCTATGGTCTATTGAGATTTGAGGATGGATTTTAAGGTATCTTACATGAGAGTTTTACTATGTGTTGGTGGGTTGACTTACATTGAGTTTTATTATATAGTTTCACTTTTGAATTGCATGATATTGAACTAGCATTGCATACCCACCAAGTGTTTGATAAAATATCTTGACATGGATTCTTGATGTTGATGAAAGATTATTGTATGATTTTACTTGTCAAGCATGTTATGATACTTTATGGCTTCCCAACTATGTATTAAACTCTTGAAAAGTTTCTATGATCTACAATAAGAATTTGAACCTTTATACTATGTTTTGCTCTCATGAGAAATGTGGGGTCCTTCGTGATACTTTGATGTGATGGTTTGATAGGCCATTTTGTACTCCTACCTAAAAGATTATATCATAAGGTAGGGATAATCTACCAAAAAGGCCATACCGCAAGATAGAGTAACTCATGGTTCCTACTTAAAAGATTATATCGTAAGGTAGGGATAACCTATCGAAAAAGGTATGTTGTAACGTAGGATCTCTCTTATCGATAAGATTGTATCGTAAGGTAAGTGCACCCCATATTCTTACCGAAGAAATTATGTCGTAACGTAAGGATACCTCTTGACGTCTACCGATAAGGCCATGCCATAAGGTAGAGTCAATCGTGACTCTTACCGAAAGGATTGTATCGAAAGGTAAGAAACATCTCATACCACCTACTCAAAAGGTTATGTCATAAAGTAGAGGTATTGGCAACACTCTCCTAAAAGGCTATACTGTAAGGTGAGTGGGTAATACTTGACCATTCTCATGCATGCTTGTGTAAGGTTTGAGCATATATATTCCCTGTTGAGTGTATGTTCATTGATTATGATTTATAAACATGTTTCACTACATGCATTGAACATGCATGACATATTGATATCAAGCAATCTATTGACTACAATTATGCATTTTGACGATACATGACCTATGATTCTTGTTGCATTGTATCCCACATACTTAGTACATTCCAACATACTAACGCATACTCTATGCCTACCTAATATTACCAGGTAGGGACCAGAGCACCTTTTGATCATCCTCCATATGGCTAGTTTAGTGTTTTGAAGATAAGTTTTGGTGAGTCCTCAAGTTCAGGGACGCTAGCTATGCTACTCTTACTACTTGTTATCTCTTTATATTGAACATTTGATACTATGAAGGTGAGCCCGAAAGGTGTCTTGGCCCCCGCTCAATCTATGCTAGAGGTGTTGTTGAAACAATTGATGTTCTTATGCTTTGAGCTTCTTGAGTATTTTATGATTATCAAAGACTTCCCTTAGTCCCGTTTTCCCTATTTATATCTCTGATTGTTATTATTTTGCTTCTGCGACTAAGGATGTGTATTGATATGCTAAGAGGCTTGTTTGGGGTTCTTTCGGGTTCCCCATACTCTGTGTCACATCTAGGTGCTATGTTTGGATCGTGACAGAACCCACACTAAGCAAAATATTCTGGAAATTGAAACTTGGCTCAATACTTAGAAATTTTTAACACCAAGGTGAGTCCCACGATTGGGTAAATGGCCCATTAGCCTCACCACGGTTCTTGCACCTGGGTGTGGCACCAACCTTAGTCGAAAACTCCCCACACCAATCTTGAAGACCCCACAATAGCCCAGACGGCTCGTCACCCTCACCATGGCTCGTGTTGTGAGCTGTGGTGCCATATTTGGCCACAAAAATCATTTCTCTATACCAAGATTGCCCCACACTTATGATTTTCCTCACCCTTGAAGGCCATACGGCTAGTACCACTGGTCGTACCCCCATACTTAGGCCAAAAATGGTCGTTTCAGGCTAAAGGTTATTCCTACGGATCGTGAGAAGCCTCACTGCCCATGTAGGTGCCCGTGTGGCAACACTGCTGTAACACCTCACATATTACATGTATGAGTACTATGCACATGAAACATGATATGGACTTTCAAATTAATGCCAATTTTTAAAAGTGCTTGAATCTCGCGTTAAAGGGTGATATGTGTATCTAACGCTTGAGAGGGTCGAGTGTATACATGTTTTGTGTCAAATTGAAGAGATTACAACCTTAAATAAAGAGAGAGAATTGAGGTGCTCATAGGACTTAGGAAGCTAGCAGGTGAGTCACCTACTTGCTTAGCTTAAACT
>DF369874.1:3486-14975 GCA_000787875.1 Solanum virginianum
GCTTGGAGGAGGTCGATCCTCATAGCTCTATCAGCCAAGAAGAAGCTTGGATTCATCAATGGAACTTGCAAGGCACCCAATCACACTGCTGCAGACTATGAACAATGGAGTTGCTACAATGACATGGTAATGTCTTGGTAACTAAATGCATTGTCAAAAGACATAGGTGACAGTGTAATCTATTCCAAAACTGCAAAGCAACTATGGGACAACTTGGAGCATAGGTTTGGGAAGTCTAATGGTGCTAAGTTATACCACCTGCAAAAAATATTATCAAGATTAGTGCAGGGAAATAATGACATTGCAGGGTATTTCACAAAACTCAAATGTTTATGGGATGAGTTGGAATCTCTGAACTTGACCACATGTTTCACTTTTGTGTGTGTGTGTGTGAAGGTAAAGAAAAACTGGCAAAGTCTTTGGAGGACCAAAGACTCATTCAATTTCTCATGGGTTTAAATGATGCTTATGCCCAGGCAAGGGGAACCATCTTGATGATGAGTCCTTTTCCAAGCATTGATAATGCTTATTCTTTGCTTTTACAAGATGAAAATAAAAGGGAAGCATATGTGAATCCTTTCACAACACCTGATGCTGGATCTTTCATGACAGTAGGACAGGGAAAGGGAATCTATCATATGGGAGTCAAATTAACAAGGAAGCCCATAGTCGCAGAAATTGGGTAATTCTGTTCCGAGATTTGGTGTAAGGGGTAACCAAAAGGTCAAACCAAGGAAGACAAAATTGAAAAAGAAATTACTGGAAGCAATTGAAGGATGAACTGACAGTAAGAGAAAGGAACTAACTTGGAGAAGAAGAACAACTTGGAGAAGAAGAAAAATAATGCTTCATTTTTTCTGTACTGTGTATACAATTATGTATATATATGTACAAGTAATCCCTACTCTAACATTATGTACTTGCACCCATGTGATCACAACCTATACTTAAGAATTAACTAACTAACTAATTAATTGAAAGACTAATTAATGTTGTAACTAACTCTTGTAACTAACTCTAACTACTTCTCTTAATAGCTAATGATTCCCAATATTGGGTCATATGCTCATTGTCGATTTGAATGTTAGCTGTTCTAACTACTACTCTTAATAGCTAATGATTCCCAATACTCCCCCTCAAGCTGGATGTTTTGAAGAGGTTCAATAATCCAAGCTTGCTTAGTAAGAATTCATGTTCTGTTCTTCCTAATGCTTTGGTAAGCAAGTCTGCTTGTTGATCTTTAGTGTTGACATACATGGTCTTGATAAGTCCCTTCTGGACCTTCTCTCGGATGAAGTGACAATCTATCTCTATGTGTTTAGTTCTTTCATGAAATACTAGATTAGCAGTAATTTGCAAAGCTGATTTTCTATCACAATAGCATCAGCTGTACACCCAACTCCTTAAATAGATTTGTAACCCATACCACTTCAGCTGTTAGTGTGGCTAAACATCTGTATTCTGCTTCTGCAGAACTCCTAGACACAGTGTGCTATTTTTTTGATTTCTAGGAAATAAGTGAGTCCCCAAACTTTAGAACAAAACCAGTGACTAATCTTCTTGTGCCTGGGCATGCAGCCCAATCAGCATTATAATATCCATGTAACTGAAACCTTTGATTAGAGCTTATAAGCAACCCCTTTCTAGGCTCCAATTTTACATATCTGATATCCTGTTCTAGGCTTCCGCATTTTCTTTTTAGCTCAGTACATTGATTATGAATATCGGGTTGCTGGTACATGTAATAACAGAGGTTCAATTTTTTTAAAAATTATACTGTGAAAATAGAGTATAGATAAATGTTGAGCAGATTTCATCCAGATATAGCAGCTTCCTAACTAATCTTTGATATCTGGAAATGTCCTCATATGGTGTGTCTGGATGAAATTCCATGTTGGTCAGCTTCTAATTACATTCAAGAGGTGTCATATTGGGCTTGGCATTCCCTAGACCTGCTTCAGCTATCAATTCAAGTGCATACTTTCTTTGATTCATCACAATACCTTCCTTGGACCTCATAAACTCAATCCCCAAGAAGTACTTCAGTTCACCCAAGTCCTTGATCTTGAAGTGACTGTGTAAGGTGTGTCTAGTTTCTTCTATCAACATTGCATCATTCCCTGTAATTAGTAAATCATCAACATATACCAGGACTATCACTAGTCCATCATCCCTCTTCTTTGTAAACAAGGAATAGTCTAGATGACTTTGTAAATACCCTGAACTCAGCAATGCTTCAGTCAACTTAGCATTCCACTGTCTTGAAGCCTGCTTAAGTCCATACAAAGATTTCACTAACTTGCATGCTAGATTCTTATTCTTCTCATCACTGTAAAATCCCTTGGGCAGCTCCATATATACTTCTTCAAGCAAGTCCCTTTGTAGGAAAGCATTAAAGACATCCATTTGAAAGATGTTCCAATAATGAGTAGCAGCTAGTGCTATGATTGACCTGATTGTTGTCATCTTCACCACTGGAGAGTTGGTAGTCAATCGCTTCAGTTTGGCTATATCCCTTGGCCACTAGTCTGGCTTTCAATCTGTCAATCTGACCATCAACTTTATATTTAATCTTAAACAGCCATTTACAACCAAAAATATTCTTTCCTTCAGGCAACTCAACTATCTTCCAGGTCTTATTTTCTTCCAAGTCTTATTTTCTTCCAACCTTATACTTCCTGCTGCATAGCAAGTATCCACCTCTTGTCTTTGATTGCTTCTTCAAAATTCCTTGGCTCAGTGTCTGTGGAGAACATAGATAAGTTGGCTTTATACTTGGAGGATACATTGTTATATGACACATAGTTGCTTTGAGAGTGACAATTAGATGTGGAAGTCTGAGTCATGTAGTCTCTCATCCAGATAGGAGGATGAGGAGTTCTAGTGGACTTTCTGATTGGAACTTCCTCATTTCTCATAGGCAGCACTTCAGTTGTAACAGGTCCTTCATCAGGTCTTTCATTGGAATTAGTTTCTGGTTCTAGTGAATCATCATTTATGATTAGCGGATTATCTTCCAGAGGTGCAGCATCACTATTACTTGCATAGATAGGTACAGGAACAGGTAGATTTCTATCTTCATCATGTGTAGAAAAATCATCTGGTATTGTAATAGGCTCAGCAGGAAATAATGGCTTGTGTTTATTGAATACCTGTCTAAATGGAAAGATGCCTTCCTTGAACACAACATCCCTACTGATAACAAGCTTCTTCTGAGATAAGCTATAGAGCAAGTATCCTTTCTAAGTTGATGAATATCCTATCAATACACAAGTTTCAGCTATAGGAGAAAACTTGTCCTTCTTGAGTACCTTGGTTGCATAACACAAATAACCTATGGTTCTCAAATGATCAACATTTGCTTTGTGTCCATGAAATTGTTCATAGGGAGATTTTCCCTTTAAAACTGGTGTAGGGAGCCTATTTATCAAGTAAGCAGCAGACAACACACACTCTCCCAAAAATTTAACCCTTTAAAACTGGTGTAGGGAGCCTGTTTATCAGGTAGACAACAGATAGCACACATTCTCCCCAAAATCTAATAGGAATGTTGCCCTGAAATCTGATTGCCCTAGCCACTTCAAGTATATGCCTGTGTTTTCTCTCAACCAACCCATTTTGTTATGGATTGTGTGGACAGCTACTTTCATGGATAATACCCAAAGATTTCAATAGACTACATCACTCACTGTTAAAGAATTCAGTCCCATTATCAGTTCTTACTCTTTTGATATGCCTGTTAAACTGAGTTTTGACTAGTGCATCACTCTTAATGCAGCTTGCCAATGTGATACCTTGGGCTTCTGTATAAATTGACTTAATGACTGTACTGCAAAAGCTATGTCTGGCCTTGTAATGGTGAGATATAGCAGCAATACATCACTCTTCAATCTTAACAGATACAACTAACACATTCTTGAATGATCATTAACTATTGTTAAGAAAAATTTGAAGTCATTATGAGTAGTAATTCTGTAAGGTCACACATCTAAATGAATCAAATAAATAACAGCTATTGCCCTAGATATACTCAATTGAAATGGTAATCTAGTCTGTTTAGCAAGTGGACAGACAGGACACTTATTACATTTATCATTATTGCTGAAATTCTCATTTGTGAATAGGTGCTTTAACACTTTTGTAGAAGGGTGGCCTAGTCTGTTGTGCCATAGAAGCTTATCTGTATTGGAACATTAGTTCATCAACACTATCTGGTTCCCTTTGCCTTCTCCACATTATAGTCCAGCAAGTAGGTAGTATAGCCTATCAACTTCCTTACCAATCTCCTTCACCTTTCCATTGGAGAGGTCCTGAAGCACAAAAAACTCAGGAAAGAGGTTAACTAAACAATTCAATTATCTTGTTAACTTAGATACTAAAAGTAAATTATGCTTGAATGCAGGCGCCACCAACACATCATCTAACATCTTTCCATCAACTATGCTACAACAACCAGTGTGTGAAACTTGTGCAGCCTCACCATTAGGTAAATGCACTCTCTTATCTACACAACTAGATGCATGACAAAGCTTATTCGGCTTGTATGTCATATGACATATAGCACCTGAATCAACTATCCAATTTCCTTTCCTATGTCCAGTCCTGACCTATGTGCTACCATTATTCACAGATAAAGCATTGGATATGGTGATCATACTTGCCATGTTAGCCAAGCTGTCTAGTGTCTTGCTTAATCTTGTACTTGCTTCATCTCTTTCTAACATATGCAAGATTCTACTATATTAGCTTGGAGTGAAGGTTGGCTGTGCAGGATAGAACCAGACTCAGTCTTCTTTCCTTTCACTATGAGAGCAACAGGAGCAAACTCATCAACAAGCTCCACTTCAGGCCTGACAGCTGTGGTATGGTTTACAGCATCCTGATGTCTATTGTTCTGCATCTAGTTTGCTGGTACTCCTGACTTCTTCTTAAACTTCCAATCAGGAGGGTATCCATTTAGCCTATAACACTCCTCTCTTACATGCCCTTGAACTTTACAGTAATCACAGATCTTCCTGGACTGAAACCTCTTAGAAACATTGCCTTTCCCTGTATACAATGCCATTTGCTCTGGCACATTGTTTCCCACATATGAACCTGCAGTTAGCCTTTGGCTCTCATCAGCCATAATCATCACATATGCCTTACTAACACTATGTAAGGGATTTAACATGAGGATTTGGCTGCGGGCATTAGCATATACTTCATTCAATCCCATCAAAAATGCAAACAACCTCAAGCATGCTAAATGATCAATGTAGGTTCTAGATTTGTTACAATTGCATGTAGGTAGGGGAACCAACGCATCAAATTCATCCAAAGTAATCTCAATTTTGAAAAATAGGTAGACACCGACAAATTACCTCGAATGAGTGTACAAATTTCCTTGTGCAATTGATATCCTCTAGATCCATCGACTTTGTCAAATCTCTCCTTCAGATCAGCCCAAACCAATGCTGCATCTGTCGCATAGACTATGCTGCTTCCATCGACTTTGTCAAATCTCTCCTTCAGATCAGCCCAAACCATTGCTGCATCTGTCGCATAGACTATGCTGCTAAGGGGCTCTTTTGACACAGTATTCATGATCTATCCAAGTACAAATACATTGCATTTCTCTCACTATTCTTCCATTTCACCCTTGTAATCACTCCTCCTACAAGTACCAAGCAGAAACCCCAGCTTACTCTTAGCTCGAAGGTTGATTAATATAGATCTACTCCATAATGAGTAGTTTTCTATTCCTGTAAGCTGTAATATGGTGAGGATACTACTAGGAGTGTCTGAACTGTGTAGGTGAAGAGGATGATTCCTTCTTCTATCGATCTGATCAAGAGTCTCCGTTGAATGCATGGACTCGAAAGTGGTATTTGGACCAGAATCTGCCATTGTTCTCCAGCGAGAATGAGATATGAATTGAGTGAATCAAGCCTCGATTCATGGCTCTGATACCATGAAGAAGAAATTAATGGAAGCAATTAAGGGATGAATTGACTGTAAGAGAAAGGAACTAACTTGGAGAAGAAGAAGAATAATGCTTCATTCTTTCTGTACTGTGTATACAATTAATTATATATATTCAAGTAATCCCTACTCTAACATTATGTACTTGTACCCATGTGATCACAACCTATACTTAAGAATTAACTAACTAACTAATTAATTGAAAGACTAATTAATGTTGTAACTAACTCTTGTAACTAACTCTAACTACTTCTCTTAATAGCTAATGATTCCCAATATTGGGTCATATGCTCATTGTCGATTTGAATGTTAGCTGGTTTGCATCATTTTGCTTAATAGCTAATGATTCCCAATAAAAATACAACCCTAATGTGAGTTGTACTTTCTGTGGAAAAACTGGGCATGTATATGATGACTACTACAGACATATTGGGTTACCTGATGATTTTGAATTCACAAAATCAAAGAATTTTCAAATTCCAGTTAAGGGGAATGTAATGGTAACAAATGAGGAATCTGGAAACAAGAACACTATATTTGAGGCATCAGGGAACAACATTTATGGCCAATACTTAAGCCAATGTCAGTACTCTAATTTGCTGTAGTAAGTCATCAAGGATATGAAGAACAATCAAGCAGGAATCTTAGGCTCAACAGTGAATGCTAATGCTGTTGCGGGTACTTATTTAAAGTATTCAGGATCTTGTTTTTCAGTTTATAACTCTAGAACATGGATTATTGACTCTGGAGCTTCAGAATGTATATGTTTTAATTCAAAATCTTTCCTATTTCTCACTCCTCTTCCTGAACCTATAAATATCAGTTTGCCTAATTCTTTCAGGATCATTGTTACTCATTTAGGAAGTGTGTCTGTTCTGCCTAATCTTGTTCTTTATAATGTCCTTTATGTTCCAGATTTTAAACATATCTTATTATCAGTTCATAAGTTATCCAATCAACTTCATTGTAATGTTTCATTCATTCCAAGTGCATGTGTCTTACAGGACCTTTAAATGAGGAAGAAATAAGTTTTTGGTGAAGTAGAAGATGGACTATATTTTCTCAAGCCCCCTAAATTGGAGTCAAGAACCATTAAGGATGTAGTTTCTATTCCAAGAGAAAGTAATTCCAATGATGTTTCTGTTTCTAGTACAAATGTTGGGTCTATTTCAGTTTCCTTTTTTTGTAAATGTTGTCTCTAATGTATCTCTATGGCATATGAGACTAAGGCATTTGCATTTTCCAATAATGAAGAATCTTAATTTCATTCATTTCCATTCTGATTCTCATTATATTTGTCCTAAGGCAAGGCAAAGTAGGTTGCCCTTTCCCATAAGTAGCATCAAATCTCATACTATTTTTGAATTAATTCATATTGATACATGGGGGCCTTATAAGACTACTACTCATGATGGATATAATTATTTTTTTAACTTTAGTAGATGACTATAACAGAGGTACTTGGACATTCCTTTTAAAGACCAAGAGTAATGCTTTTCCAGTTCTAAAAAGTTTCATGGCTATGGTGGAAAGGCAATTCAATCTCAAAGTTAAAAGGATTAGGTCTGATAATGCTTTGGAGTTGGGGAAAAGAACCCAGGAAGCAGCTTTTCTCAGTTCTCAAGGAATTATTCATGAAAGATCTTGTGTTGCAACCCCTCAACAGAATGGTGTTGTTAAAAGGAAGCATAAATATTTGCTGAAAGTAGCTAGAGGACTTCTTTTTCAGTCTTACTTACCTGTCAAATTCTAGGGCGAATACATCTTGATTGCCACTCACATTATTAATAGGCTACCATCTAGGGTGCTGCAAGGAAAAACACCTTATAAGGTTTTGTTTGGTAAACCTCCCACTTACATTCATTTTAGGTGTTTCGGTTGTCTATGTTATGTTTCCACTCTTTCACGTGCTAGGGATAAATTCCAACCTAGATCTAAAGAGTGTGCATTCCTTAGATACCCTCCCAATCAGAAAGGATACAAAATCTTAGACCTGGAAAGTAGAAAGATCTTTGTATCCAGGGATCTGAAGTTTTATGAAGATCAATTTCCTTTTGCTATAAAGTCTCATCTTTCTAGTCTTTCCAAATTATATCCTTTACCTAAGTTTGTCCCAGAACAACCAGAATCTCAATCAATTCCTACATCTCACTCTAACAAGCCTATGCTTTCGTTATCTCTTGAGTCTATGCCTTCCCCTACGCCAAACTCTCCTATCAAAACACCTCCGCCTAGTCCTCCTAGCCCAACAAGGCTTCCAACCCATCCCACACCAATTAGAAGATCTCAAAGATTAAGTCACAAACCATCATATTTGCAAGATTTTGTATGTAACAGCATCCTGCTCAAAGATGTTACTACTTCTTGCTTTGTTCAGTCTAACAATCCCACTATTTATTCTTTTGGAGCCTTGTCTATTCCTAATCAACAGATCTTGCATTCCTTATCCAACATTAGTGACCCAACTAGTTTTGCTGAAGCTTCGACTCACCCAGGTTGGCAAAAGGCTATGGAAGCAGAACTTGAAGCACTTAAGTTGAATCACACCTGGGAAGTGGTGGAGTTACCTCCAGAGAAGAAAGCCTTACCTTGTAAATGGGTTTATAAAGTGAGCCATAACTTAGATTGGGCCATTGAAAGGTTGAAGGCCAGATTAGTGGTTAGAGGAGACATACAAAAATAGGGTATAGATTATAGTGAAACATTTTCACCAGTGGTGAAGATGACTACAATCAAATGCCTCCTCACAGTTGCAGTTAAGAAGGGTTGGAAGGTTTCACAACTGGATGTGAATAATGTTTTCCTGCATGGTGAGTTATGATAAATATTAAATTCATTTTGAGTTTAAGTGATAGGTGACTCCGGCAAAGTGTACCAGATCTAGTGACCCTCTGCTATTTCTAGTGACTCAGTCATTTTGTCGGTGACTTTCAAAAACTTCCTAAGACATTTTGGCAACCCAATAAAGCTCCAACAATCCTTCAATGTTCCTCTCCCATCCGTATGATTTCATTAAGGGGAATCAATCCACGCGTCATCATCAAGTTCTGCTGCTACGATAAAGATCTGATTTGGCCCTTCTCCGGCAAAGTTCCCAGTGAGATTCTCTCAAGAAATGAACGCAAACTATCTAGCGAACCAGATCTCTCCGAAGATCTGTGGTATTCTCAGGGGACGTCCAGTCATCTCCACAACTTATAGAGTTTTTCGATGATTTATGGTATTTTTCGGCGAGCCTAGTCCCAACTTCAATCGGAATCTTTTAAGAGACAACACTATTCAGGTGATATCTTCTATTTTCCCGTTCAAATTTCTTGTTTAAATTTTTGCCATCGGTTGTTTTCGCTTGTCTCAGTTCTGCCATTTCTAGTAGCTTGTGAATTTTTTGGTCACTGTTTATCTCCAAATTGTTCACATAAACTTTCTCCTAGACCCAATTTGTTTATATAATATATTAATAATCCATACAATTGTTCTTAATAGTTCCAAGCAGGTTCTCTTTTGTTCTTGTTTTATGTAGTTTTTGTCTTGTGTAGTTGCTTGTTGTTTCTGCTGCCCGATACTTTATTTTGCATACATTATATTCATGCTATAGTGCTGAATACAGATCTTGTTACTATTGTTTTATATCTTGCATTGTTGTTGTATGTTACCATATATTGCTGTATATTGTTGTTGTATATTGCTGTATATTGTTGTACATTGCTGTATACAGATCTTGTTGTTGTATACTATTGTATATTGCGGTATATTATTATGATATATTGTGTGCATTTTGTATATTGTTGTATATTGCTGTTGATTGGTAATCTTTCTTGTTTTTTTACTTATATATTCGATAGATTGTGGCTTTGTAGCTTAGAGAGTTATTACTTGATTGTAGGGATTATCAGTTTTGTAGTTTCGTGGCGCTAGGAGATAATGGTGGACTAATTCATGTCATCGGTCGGGGTCGGAGGTTAGGGGTAGGGGTGGCAAGAGGGCACGGGCTTATTTAAGTTAAGGATAGCATCGTGGAATATAGGGTCACTGACAGGGAGTCTATAGAATTAGTAAAATGTTTTAAAAGGAGACATATTAATATAGCGTGTGTCCAGGAGACTAGATGGGTAGGCACCAAAGCACGAGACGTGGATGGGTATAAGATGTGGTACTCAGGTGGTTCTAGGGATAGAAATGGTATAGGTATCCTAGTAGACGAGACTCTTAGGGATTATGTGGTTGAGGTTAGGACCTTGATATGGAATAATCTCCTCGTTGTTTGTCCCTACATGATTACATTATATAGGCAAAAAAAGAATGTTTTATCACATAAAATGGACTAAGTATGTAGGTATGCCATTAATTAAAGGACATCATACTAATATCAATACGCATAATTGTCAACAATAAGATAAGGATTTTTGAGAGGATTTGGATGAGGTTGTGCGAGGCATACCGGAGATAGAAAAAATCTTCATTGGGGNAGGGAAAACCACTTGATTACCTTCCGTAGTACGGTAGCTAAGACTCAGATATATTACCTACTTCTCCGAAAGGTTGATAGAAGTCTATGCAAGAATTGCAAGGTTATTTCGAGTGAAAATGTTTTCACTCAACATAGGCAAGTTTCCTAGCTAAGACTCAGATAGATTACCTACTTCTCAGAAAGGGCGATAGAAGTCTATATAAGAATTGCAAGGTTATTCCGAGTGAAAATGTTTCCATTCAACATAGGCTTTTAGAGATGGATGTGGAGATCAAGAGAGAAAAGAAGAAGAAGGTTTTGTATGCCAAACCTAAGATTAGATGGGGAGGCCTTACTCCTGCCCTTTCTCGCGAGATGGAAGAAAAGTTGAGAAACTTAGAGGCGTGGAGTAGTGAAGGTAATATGAATAGTATGTGGGACACGACGAATGGTTACATAAGAAAGGTAGCTACCGAGGTGCTAGGGGTGTCAAGAGGGGCCTTTGGTGGACGTCAGGGCGATTGGTGGTGGAATGATGAAGTCCAGGGCAAAGTGAAAGATAAGAAGGATGCTTACACAAAATGGTTAGAGTGTAGGGATGAAGATGAAGCCTTTGGTGGACGTCAGGGCGATTGGTGGTGGAATGATAAAGTCCAGGGCAAAGTGAAAGATAAGAAGGTCGTTTACACAGAATGGTTAGAGTGTAGGGATGAAGATGAAGAGCAAAGGCTTAAGGTAATCTATAAGACGGCCAAGTCAGAAGCAAAGACGACGGTGGCGATTGCTAAGTCAGCAGCGTTTGAGTGCCTTTATGAGGAACTAAGTGATAAAGATGAGGACAAGAGATTATATAGGCTCGCTAAAGTAAGAGAAAGGAAAGCTTGCGACTTGGACTAAGTGAAGTGCATCAGTTGAGCTGGGTAAGTTGGCACACTCCGAAAACTATCATGATTTTGGTTATTGTAGGCAGTTTAGAGTTGAGGAGGCAAGACGAGCTATTAGTAGGATGAAAAGGGGGAGGGCGATCAGCCCCGACGAGATTCCGGTAGACTTTTGGAAGAACATGTTGTTGTATGTT
>DF369873.1:1404-13916 GCA_000787875.1 Solanum virginianum
TCTCATTAAATGAAAATAATGCTTTTGCCACACCACTTGGACCAACCACCACAATACACTTAGTAAATTTCTAAACACATTTTTTTTCCTCCACTTGTGAATACCTAATAAATATTTAGTAACTTAAATTTTGAAAGTGTACACTTGTACATATAGCATGTCCATATCTTATATTCACCAATCCATAACAAAGATCCCAATTAAAATTCAAGTTCTCCATAAGTACACTTAATTGTCAACCACCTCGAAAATGACTCTAACTACTTCAATTGATAACCATGATACCAAAATGCGAATGTACGGGCTCTA
Organism: Solanum virginianum; assembly: GCA_000787875.1. Taxonomy (NCBI): domain Eukaryota; kingdom Viridiplantae; phylum Streptophyta; class Magnoliopsida; order Solanales; family Solanaceae; genus Solanum; species Solanum virginianum. Next base: position 1,714 of record DF369873.1, read on the forward strand.
ACAAAATCCATATTGATCATATCCTACTTTCTTATTGGAAGCTCTATACACTACATATAACATCCTGGCTTTTGGTGCTCTATTTTGACTTGTTGGCAATTTGGACATTGAGCCACAAATTCTTCAAGGTCCCTTTTCATGCCTTCCCACCAAAACATTCTCTTTAGGTCATGATACATTTTAATTAATCCTGGATGGATGGAATATCTGGACTGATGGGCTTCTTCCATTATCCTCTTTCTTAATCCATTAATATCAGGCACACATAATCTATTTTTGCAATACAGTACTCCATTTTGTGTAAGGCCAAAGCCCTTTATTGTACCCTAACTTATCTTGTCTTTAAGTCATCGTAAAATAGGATTCTCAAACTATTTTTCTTTGACCTCCATTACCAATGAAGATGCTGCTGCATTATGTATAATAACCCCTTCCTTTGGGGTTTGAAGAAGGCGAACTCCCAAACTAGCTAGTTGATGTAGATCCTTAACCACTCCTTGACTTACCATAGCCTGGTCCCCAATATTCATGATTACCTTACGACTCAGAGCATCGGCTACCATATTTGCCTTCCCCTGATGGTATAGTATATCAACGTCATAATCCTTTATTAGCCCTAGCTATCTCTGCTGTCTTAAATTTAGGTCTTTCTGCTTAAAAATGTATTGCAAACTCTTGTAATCAGTATATATGTCAACGTGAACCCCATACAAATAGTGGTGTCATATTTTCAGAGCAAACACAATCGTTGCTAGCTCAAGATCATGTGTTGGATAATTTTTCTCATGTGGTCATAGTTGTCTGGAGGTATAAGCAATTACCATACCATACTGTGTAAGTACACACCCTAAGCCAACTTCTGAAGCATTGCAATACACTGCATACCCCTCGATGCCATCACAGGTGCAAAAGTTAGTCTGCTTTTCAACTCTTGGAAGCTCCTTTCACATGCATCATTCCATTGGAACTTGGTTGCCTTGTGTGTTAACTTTGTTTGAGGTGCAGAAATAGAAGAATTCCTTCACCCTCACTTGGTGATACCTTAATCTCCAATCAATTTTTGAAAAGCACTTGACACCCTATAACTGATCAAATAAATCATCAATCCTGGGGAGGGGATATTTATTCTTAATTGTGACCCTATTCAATTGTCGATAGTCGATATACATTCTGAAGGTGCCATCATTTTTGTAATTCATTCACTACTGGAACTGATTGGAGAGTTGGCGATTCTGCCTCCATATCCCTTACTCTAACTAAATGACATATATACCCCTTAGATATCATCTTTCTTACCTCAAAATAAGAGATAAACTTATCCCGCTGTCCGGGCGCCTTGCCCTTCACTTCTTAGACCAAACTGATTTCTCCTAGACCCCTGAAGTTATGGCGAAGCACTGGCTCTAGAGTAGGAGGATGATGGCCTAGGCGGTCTATTAGAAAATTGAGCCCTAAGCTCACCTTGGGATGGTGTAAACTGCCCTGTAGACCTAGCCCTCTTGGCCTGCACCCTTTCTAGCTCTTGTACCCTTCTCCTTTGCCTCTGGTCCTCCAGTTTTTGTGCAAATGCTTGCATTCTTGCTATATCCATATCTTTGTTCTAATTCTTGTGTCCTTCTCCTTTGCCTCTGATCCTCCAATTTCTGTGCAAAAGCTTGCATTCTCGCAATATCCATGTCTTTGTTCAAGAAATCAATGATACAATCTCTAACTAGATACGTATCCAATCTATCCACATATCGATGAACTCTATCTGCCATAGTAGCAACTACATTAGGAGCATACCTGGACAGGGAATTAAATTGAAGGCTATACTCCCTCACGCTCATATTCCCTTGGTGGAGGTTCAAGAACTGATCTGCATGGGCCTCTCGAATATCTAATGGCAAGTAATGGTCAAGAAATGTCACTTTGAACTCTTTCTAAGTAGTTGGAGGTGCATCTATACCCTTAAATTGCTTCCAAGCTTCGTACCAGAATATAGACACACCCTTCAACCTATATGTCGCTAACTCAATAGTTTCTCTACCACTCACATGCATAATATCTAAAGTGCATTGAATCTGATCAATAAAGTTTTGGGGATCTTTATTAGGATCTGACCCAGTGAAGGATTGAGGGTCCAAATTTAGAAAGTCATGTATAACGTGCTAGCTGCCTATTCGCACCACCTGCACCTATAAATGGACCTTCCTATCTTTGACCTAGGCCAGCAATGATACGAGTCAATAGCTGGACTGCATTTCCAAGATCCTGTACGGTAGCGTCGATAGGTAGTTCTGGGGGAATTTCACTACTTCCTGGTTCATTAGGAGCTGGAAAAGTTGGAGATATCTATGACAGAGACTCATCTTGAGCCTCATTTCGTTGTCTCACCCGACTAGGTATACCAACCACCACTTCTACTTCCTTCCCTTTACCTTTGTTTTTCCTGGTTTCTGGCATACTTGTTGTACAAAATAATTTAGGAGTTAGACATAATTCACCTATTACACTTGGCTCTATAGCACAATCTAAAGAACGAAAAGAAAGTGACAATCCTAAATGCCACATAGCCTCCTACTTATAAATGTGGTGGACAAAACATCGATAAACAAGACTCTACATAGACACGACTTTGTAGACTCCCTAGGATGACTTGCTTTGATACCACTTTTGTCATAACCAAAGTCCTATTAAGGCGGATTGGCACCTATTGCTGATAAGGCTCGGGATATCCAATCTGTATCCATGCGCTTTATATATTTATATATATATATATATATATAAATATATATTAAAAGATTTCTACATTCAACATGCCTTTAAGAAAGTAAACAGTAAGAACAAGCCATAAGGAAATGCATATGGCTAGGCCGTTGGGGCCATGTTGTCTAAAGTATGAGACATGACCACACTTTAATTTACATAGTCTACAAAGCCTCTAGATAAGCAAAAGTATCTGATAAGGGCCCGGACAGGTCCCGCCTCGACTAACTATATAATACAAAAATATAAGCTCTAGATACACAAAGCTCTGAAGCAACCTGGTGCTTGGTAACAACAGCTGGATATCCTGTACTCCTACTGGGGGGATCTACCAACATCTGTACCTGCAGTATGAAATGCAGGTCCCCCATAAGGGACGTCAGTATGAGATAACATACTAAATATGTAAGACAGGAAATACTATATATGAAGTAACAACTCAAATGAAACTAAAGGCTTTTCCTTTCACCCCTTGGGCTACCCCCCGTGATAGGATTGACCCTGGTAGGTGATTCTTCCACCCCTCAGGTTACCACCCATCAATAGGCAATATACTTTACCTTTCAATTACCTTTGAGATGATTCTTTTGGTGGTTATAATATTGGAGCTGTAGGTATGTAGATGTAATATATAGATAACCATACAAGATAATATGACGATGAAAAGCATACGTTACACAAATAATGAAATGCATATCAGATGAAACAACTCATGAACTTTATTTCGCAACAAGAACCCATGTAACTTGGTATCCACGTATGTATGCAAATTTGAAGGTGACTATGTATGGGAGCATATGAACATATGAAAGAGTGGAGATATAGTTAATAGTTGTGTTGGAGTTGGTAAGTGTCTTTATGTGCAAGGAAGAATCTAGATTTCATGCCAAGTAATACGAAATCAAGTAGCCTTACATACCTCGATGTACGACCTCGCTATTACCTCGAGATAACCTTTCCTTCCTCCAAATATTTATCTATAGTGTAGTAGGTGATGAAACTAGCATTAGCAACCAATAGATACATCTTGGCAGCCCAATCTCATAAAAAATACCACACGGGTAGCAAATGTATAATTATAAACCCGAGCGTATTCTTTCAACCTTTCTGTCCCTAATCTATTTCCTAATACACATTCTCATATACATATTATATACAGCCTATTTTAGTGCCATAACAGTCTTACAACAATCCACAAAAAACAATATATAACAATTCTACAGAACATACAAATAGGCAGCATAACATTATATCCCTTCGCTATATTTCGATGTCGACAATTCCAAACCTGTTTCAACTTTAACTAAATAACCCCCACCATGTATACACATAAAACCAGTCCTTAAACTATTCAAAAACAATCCTCAAAATAGGTGTAGGAAGTAAGACCATAGTCTTCAATCAATAAGCCCACAATTTCTACAAACAACACACTTAGGATAACACGTTAAACCTCGATATATTTTTCATAAGAAAACCATACTAAACACATAAGTAAAGTTACTTACCATTACCTTCAAGGTGTAGAGATTCTCCAAGAACCCTAAAAGTCTCTTTGTGGCTGCTTTGTAAGGTTAAGATAGTGTAGAGAGAAAGCTTGTGAAAGCTGATTTTTTTTTTACAATTTGAAGTAGCTTAAAGGTGCTGCTTGTAAGCCCTTTTAAAGAGACAATTTTGGCCAACTTTCAATTGAATATTTAATCTTATTTTATCAAGTTAGTAATGTATCATTTTCCCCTTTCACTTGGACCTTAATCGGTTGCAAATTGATGGGCCTTTGCTTCTCATTTTCCCCTTTCTCTTTAGTTAGTTGGGCCTAAATTATCAAAAGAATTGTAATGGGCTTGGGTCCTTTTTCTATTATTCTTAGGCTGAAAATACAGTCCATTTATGATGCTAAAATATGGGCTAAAGTTATACCCTTGACACAGACTATATCCATAATCGGAGTTGGACAGATTCGACGTTGGGCCTCGTCTTCGTCTAGCTAGCAAGTTTAAGCTAAGCAAGTAGGTGACTCACCTGCTAGCTTCCTAAGTCCTGCAAGCACCTCAATTCTCTCACTTTATTTAGGGCCGTGATCTCCTCAATTTGACACAAAACTTATATACACTGGATCCTCTTAAGCGTTAGATGCACATATCGCCCTCTACCATGAGATTCAAGCACTTTTAAAAATGAACGCTAATTTGACCAAATCATATCATGTTTCATTTACATAGAGCTAGTACATGTAAGATGTGGGGTGTTACATAATATAAATATGTCAACTAGAAAATATGAATCCGGCCATTCAAAACTAAAAAGAAAGAGAAAAATTGAAAATCTAATTGAATCTAAAAAAGAGTCCTTGATAAATTTTTAACAAATAACAAAAATTAATTTTGAAAATATTGAAAAATGTAGAAATATAGAAGAATGTTCTCTAAATTAAAAAATTACTAACCTTGTTGAGCTAAATAATGATAAAATTTAAGAAAAAAGAAGATGAAATTAGTGATAAATCGAATGTAGATTCTCAAAAAAATTGAAAACTTTCAACTAAGTTCAATAATTTTGTTAAGATCCTAATCAATGGACAAATATTGATACCATGTTGTGAGATTTATTAGTAGAAAAAGGATCAATTAGAATTACGAACATAGATTTTTCAAAGGATAAACTCTTAAGGCATTTTTCTAATGCACGTTATTTTCAAAAATTGGCAAATGGAGAAAGACATGAAAGAAGATGGTCAATTTACTCTATAGATTTTGGATAATGTAATATCTTTGTTGCAAGTTGTTTGATAAAACTTCTATTGTTAGAAACAATAAACTAGCTAACCGTATAGTAGTAGAGATTGGAGAAATTTTAGTATTAGGCTTAAAGCTCATGAAACAACTGGCGAGCATAATATTAGAAACTCAATAAGATTGTCATGATTCAAAATACTAAGGTCAAACTAATTAATGTTCATGTGAATTTGAACATATAATTTTCAATTTTGTTGAAATAAAATTTACATATTTAGAGACAACCTAAACAGGTACTATAAGTCTTAATAGTTAACAATTCAAAATATTTAGAAAGTATTTAAAAAATTATGGTCAAAGAAAATAGCCATTGACTGTTCAAATAGTAACTAAGACATTTTTTTTGGGACGGAGGGAGTATTAGCACGTGTGTGATCCTGGAATTTGGTTAAGGATTTCGTTGATCATCCCAGAGAAAATAATTATCTTCTTCCTCCAAGTATATAGGGGACTAAAATATTTGTCTAGTTTTGATTTGACACGGTGTCTAAAAAAGTACAAAGAAGACTTTTGAATCTTGTGGTCTTAAACTAAAGTTACATAGAATTTACCAAAACATGTAGATAGCATACATGGCAACCTATATACATATGAATGCATGAATATAAGCAAAGTATGAATCATGTAAATCACATGAATGCACAAATTAATGTCTATAAAAGGTCCCAATTCAAGTTTCAATTAAAATGACCTGAAACTTGCAGCTTGTGTAGAGAAATATAATAGAAGAAAAGTATAATTGGGAGACCTTCTACTAGTCCAAAATCGTTAACTAAGATTGGAAGATTCAACTCAAGAAGAGAAAGCTAAAAAGGAGAAAGAAGATTTTGGAAGCGAGAGCTTTAATATAGAAGAAGACTCTTTGATTTTGATTTTGGTTATTGGTTGATTACAAATGCCTAATGTCACCCTTATTTATAGTTGTGTAGGGATGATTCTAGATACATTCTACATATATCTATAAAAAATATCTAGGTAACTTTATCTACTAACTATCTAACAAAAATCTAGATTTTTCTATAATTTACTACAAAAATATCTTCCTAAAATATCTTATGCCCTATAATATCTAGATTTTTCCTAAACATAAATATTAAAGATATTATTCTACAAAGTTCTAGAATTCTACAAAATATCTAATATTTTTTGTACTTCCAAAAAATCATCTTTATTTTTCATAGCTTGTAGGTCAAATCCGCAAAGAGCACACAGGAGTATGTTAAGTATACAAGTAACTGTACATGTATATGGTTTTGATGATTAATAAACTATACCAAGGATAAGGTAAGACATCAGGTTTTTGTGATGTTTTTGGTGGTGGACAACAACCTGTAAAGCTGTTGTGGCTGGTGAGAAGTCTTTTAGAAGTATACTAAAGGACCAACAATCCTTAGGCTGTATACAAAGTACCATAAAAGACATAAGTTCAAGATTTTCAAGTGAAGTTTTTTTTAGAGAGAAAAAGATTGAAAAAGAATATACTCCTTGGTTGAAAAGCTTCTGTTTGGCTTCCTATGCAAGATAACAACATACCCAGTCGAAGAATCAAGATAGACTAGGTACTAATTTGATGTTTTGTGTGTTGAGCAAGTTGTAATGAGCTCCAAAATGTATTATCACTCTTTATCTATAAAGGTTAGTGATTAGTTTTCATTATTCTGTATTAAGTGTGGAAACATACCTCGAAGACAGAGTTATAGTCTTAAGGTGTGTGTGCGCATTTTTTTGTCTAACTACTTTAGATATGTAGGTTAGATTGAAGTTGATTGTAAGGTTGCTCACTGCTGGTGCTAAAGCCACAAGATGTTTAGGTTGTAACGGAAAGTAGAGAAGTAAGGCATGTGTTATATTTCCTTACTTTGCTCTTACTGGATTTGGTTGTTAAATCCTGTAGTGACAGGTCATGTTTGTTCCTCCCTTTGAGCAAGGAGTTTTTTCACGTAAAAATATGTGTGCAGTTCTCTTTTGTGGTCCTTTACTTCTCAAGATCTCTTTTATTCTCTATCAAAGGACCTGATAAAGTATCAGGCGAGGGGCACCATAACTCAATAATTGGTATCAGAGCAGGGATCTCTAACAGGTTCACACCTTGAGATTCTCTGGGAAGATGGCTGCTCCACTTAACTTGGAGGAAGGATAATCATCCGCTAGACCACCAAGGTTTAATGGAAAATACTATGGGTAGTGGAAAGAGAGGATGCACGACTTCTTGATGGCTGAAGATAGTGAACTTTGGGATATTGTTCTAGATGGTCCATATGTTCCTGCGATAGAGGTAAAAGAAGGAGATACTACAACCAAGTCTGTCCCTAAAACCAGAAAATAGTACTCTGAAGCTGATAGAAAGAAAATAGAAAAAAATTACAAAGCCAAAAAGCTCATTGTATATGGTACAGGTGCGGAAGAGTAAAATAGAATATCAGCATGTGGTCTGCCAAAGAAATCTGGGATTGCCTTAAAAAATCCCATGAAGAAACTAAACAAGTGATTGAACCCAGGGTAGACATACTGATATCCCAGTATGAGGACTTCATCATGCATAAACGAGAAACCATACAGGAGATGGAAAAGGTTCTCAGCTATAATAAATCAGTTCAAGTGTCTGGGAGAGCCCATCAGTCAAAGCAAGCAAGTTCGCAAGATCCTGAGAGTTCTTCCCAAGTCTTGGGAAAGGAAGGTAGATGCAATCAATAAATCAAAGGACTTGAAGACCTTGAGAATGGATGTACTCATTGGCATGAGCTGAATAAAAAAACAAGATTTAGCTAAAAGAGAAGGTAAGAAAGACAAATCACTAGCATTGAAGACTGCTCAAAGTGATGAGGAGATTGATGGTGTAGATATGGCATATCTCACCAAGAGATTCAAAAAGTTTGTCAGAAAAAGTCATGGCATAACAAAGCAAGGAAAAGCAGAAAGATCATATGGGGGCAACGATCTATGTCATGGTTGTGGAAAACTAGGACACTTTATCAGAGAATATCCTCATGGAAAAGGTGACCACAAAGAAGGACAAAGAGCTGGGAAGGACAGAAGAAAGGAATATGTACTTTACAAATACAAGAAGAAGGCAGCTGCAGATATGATAATGATAAAGGCACTAGGAGTCTGGGAAAATTCTTCTAGTGACTCTGAAGAGGAAGAGCAACCTGAAGACTCCTCCATGCTTGTAGTAAAAGATGATGATGAAGTGTATGATGACCTCTTTGCCTTTATGGCTCAGTCAGATAGTGAAAAAGAGGATGATGAAGAGGTAACTTTGCTGGACCTTAACGAAAATTTGGACCTCTACTCTACCAAGAAGTTGAAAAAACTGGCTTGTATTCTTATTGACTCTATCTATGAATTGACAACTGAGAAGGATTTGCTAAACAACAACATAGATATGTCGCAGGATGAGAAGATAGTGCTGAAAACTTAAGTGTATGATCTTGAGGACAAGGTTATAACTCTAGAAACTGAGAAGGGGGAGCTGCTAAAAATTATGGAAGCTGAAGGCAAATCTGATGAAAAACTAAAAAGATAGATAAGCGAAAGTGAGTCTATATTAGAAGAAGAGGTAAAAGAGGCAGAGTTAAAGTTAATTTTAGCTTTGGAAAGGAACTTTGTAATTGAGAAGGACCTAATGAAAGCTAAGGAAGATTTGGACAAGTCTATGAAGTGGACCACTTTATCCAAACTTCTGGATGAAATGTCTTGCAGTTAGAGCTCTGAAGAAAGGGGTCTGAGTTATGTCAACAAGATTGACCCTCCTTAAAATCCACACAGCAAGTATGTATCTGTTGTAGACAATCTCCTGTGTATGCACTATGGTGAAAAGGGCCATTTAAAAGGAAAGTGTAAAGTTCTAAGGAGAACTTTAAACAATCATAAGTCATCTCACCCGGTAAAGAAAAAGGTGAAAGGGAGACCAGGCCCTAAGTCCATGCAAAAGACCATATCTCTGCCACTATGGAGAAAAAAGTTTGTAATTAGGCCTTTGTCTGCCTACTGGGAGCCCAGATTAAAATGGGTTCCCAAAATTGAATTCTCATTTTTTGCAAATATAGTCCAAAGAAGGAGGTCAGTGCTAATATAAAAAAGGTGAATGATTCAGGCTGTTGACTGAAAGGACTTAACAACCTCCTACTTTGATGATTTTTGAATAGATGATGCTATTTTTGTGTCACTCATGAGGATCAAAGCCATGAATATGTGAAAGCTATTGATGGTATGCACTGTGGTTGAGGGCTTAAGTGCAATCTACAAAGAGGTCCCCAAGTTGCATTAATATAGTATTTGGCATGCAATAGAGCCTATGATCACAAGCAAAATGTCCAGACATACTTGAGAAACCTGACTTAAGAAACTCAGACTACAACAGATGGAGGAACAAATCATGATGAATTAAGCTTTCTGTGGCTAAAAAGGTATTCAATAGGTATTTGAAATACTACTCACAATCTCAAAATATTAGTATGATTTTTGCATGGCAATAAATTGATTATGACATAATATTGAAGGAACAAGGAGTTCAAAAGAGTCACCCAGGGACCAGGTACATTATAAGGTTTATTTTTTGTTCATAATCTCTTACCTCATTAACGTGATATCCTGGACCTGTCTTTTCGATTCAGCTTTTTTTTTTTCTGAACCGCAATCATCTCATACCAGTCCCCAAAGAGTCTCAACCAATCAGGGACCAGAGACTTTTCTTGTCTTCCTTTTTAAGATGATCAAACCTCTAACCTTTTGTCTCTCATCAGATCAGAAACTCTCCTCTTGAGTTTTCCTATTCTCTCTCTCTCTTTCCTCTTCTTGCTTTCACTCACCGATTCCAAGTCCAATATCATTGTTCTTACTATGTCTGAAAGCCCATAACACTCTGTCTCATAGGCTAGTGTTGAGCTTGACACCAGTACCTCACCAAATATCAACACTCCCCCTTTGACTCCTATTCATAAGTCGGCACAACCTACAGATCATCTTCCATTCGTTCTTAAACCCTGCCCCTCTTCTCCCTCTACAACTCCTTTAATCATGGCTGCACCGATAGAGTCTAAAATCCCAAGTCATTCCCTCAATAAAAACCCTATCGAACCCTCTCACAATACCACCATAGACTAAGGAAACACTTCTCCACTTGGTCACTCCTCTTCCTCTTTGTCAGAAAAGTACTTTGAAAGAGAGATTGCTGAAGAAAAAGAGTCGATTCCAAGATTCTGGTTGAAGGAACAGTGTGGGTGGCCAAAAATCTTCTGGAATTGAAAGATGGGTATCACAATATCAGGGATGAGCCTACCTTCCTTGATCTGGCATTAGCTCTTGGGAAGCCTATGTATGATGAGACTCTAGTAAGTGAAAATTCACAGGTGAATATTGCCATGTCAGAGGAAAAGGCACAAGGGGATGATGATGAGGATGACAACAGAACACTTTCCTGGAGAATCAAAAGACCTATTATTCACTCTGATCCTGTCTCCACCATGGACCAGGTCAGACAGGACAAAAGAAAAGGAAAAACTGATGAAGGGAAGAGTGGAGTAATGGTTCGAAGTTATAACACTAGGGGTGCAGAAAAGAAACTATTAGGTGATGCTATAAGAGCAAGCAAACAAAAACATATTTTAAAGAGATTGAGAAAAACAACATACCTGAGGACAAGGTTGTTAATATTGGAGAGGATGAAGAAATCGACTGGATCGACTCGGAAGAAGAGGCAAGTGAAAAGAGTCTGGACTCCAAGACTCAGAAGAAGGTTGTCGCCAAGGGAAAAGGGTGTGAATATGCTTCCACTAGGGGACCAAATTCACATACAAAAGGAAGAAGGACTGAAAAAACTCTTACTAGGGACCAACGAATGAGGTTGTTACAAGCCCAAAAGGTGTTAAATGGTAGAGTGTTTGAGCCTACAACAAAAGACATCCTAGGCATGAGGGAACTAGTAGATGCAGTGGAGGTTCAGGGCTGGAGTCATTTGTTTGAGTGGCTTCTTCCCTATCTGCATGAGAAGGAAGTGAAGGAAGTCTACGTCAATCTTGAAATACAGTCGGATGGTAGTTTCAAGACAAAGGTTAAAAACTTTTCTTTTAGGATAAATGAGAAACTGCTAGGGGAATATTGCAAGTCAAGACTGAGGGGATAAGGAGTGGCTGACAAATCACCTTCAAAGGAACTTTTGGTAGTGGCTAGAAAACTGAGAAATCTCATCTCCTCAGTTGTTTCCAAGAAACTTCTTAAATGTCAGTATCAGCTATACTTTGAGTTCATAAACAAGGTACTTCTTCCCAGGTCTGAAAAGAGAACAGTCGCAACCATGGCGGATCTGTATCTGATGGAGAAGCTGAGTACCATAGTCAAAATAAATCTACCTACTATTATGTTAGAGCACATGACCAAGGCTTATGACATGGTTGAAGGGAAATACAGGCTTGCATATGGATATTTACTCAACTAGGTATTTGAACATCATGGAATCGAATTGAGTAGGTACATAATGGGGACAATGAAACAATCATTCTCTTTTATTACCCTATCTGAGTATGAGATTGGTGAGCAAAAGCAGGTACCAAAAGATCTCCCATGTCTGACCTGGTAGAACAGAATAAGGGGTTAAAAGCTTGGGTAAAGGAACTGACTGAAGAATTGACCACCAAACGTGCTGAAATAGCTACGATGCAA
>DF369872.1:0-13917 GCA_000787875.1 Solanum virginianum
AGAATGTGACACCAGATCCTATAATATGTGTGTCGAAACATGATACTCGATCCTATAATATATATGTGTCGAAACGTGATACCCGATCCTATAATATATATGTGTCAGAACGTGACATCCGATCCAATATATATAATTCATTATTCTTTATCATTACTACTTTATTAACAAGGTTTCATCAAGCCTTTCTTATTCAAGGCATCAATGTGAGAGTTCAAGTTCAAGATTATAGGTTTCATGATCTTGGGATTGCAGACCAATCACAACAATAAATCAGTCAACCAAAGCACAATAATTAACTGCATAGAGAATACCACAGCTTTACTCAACGACTATCAATTACTATTAAGGGTCTCTCTATCAAATAGAACAAACCATAACCTTTCTCAAACCAAAGAATCAAAGTCAAGCAAGCTAGCTCACCACCACATTTCCTTTCTTCAATATCTCCAGACATTTTGAATCTATCAAATATATATAATATTTGTAAGTACAAGAATCTGTAGACATTCATATTCCTATATGTTTAGTCTAGACCCAAAGGTTCACCCAATTTTATAGTCACTTCCCTAAATTTCAAGCCTATGATAAGATCTTAGATCTCTTCAAATCACATACTTATAATATAATACTTCTAATTGTTTTTACCTTTTAAACACACAAAAAAAAAAATCCTTCGAATAATTACACACTCTAGGTGTATCCTTTCAAGTATTTTTTCCTGGATAAACTATAACTAAAGGACTTTCCAATATCCTTACCAATAATTTTATGAGGTCGTACAGTGACACCACTATTCTGCTGCGCCAATTAATCTCTTAGCAGTAGTATTGTAACTGTCAAATTTATACATGTTCACCCATGTCCATTAATACTCCATTGCCTTAATATTTCTTTTCCACCCATTATTCCAATAACTTTTCAACATAATGGGATAATTTTAATTTCCACTGCCAGCTAAGGAGACAACCAAATAACTACACAAATGAAGTAGCTAAGTAATAAGTTATTGAAATTATCGGGTCCCACCATATTCCTAGTGATTACTTTTCAATGGCATTGTTACTTTGTCTAATTGTTTAGCAATTTCTTTTATAGAATACTAGCACTAACATCCACCCTTGGAATCTAGTACCTTAAAATCGTAAATAATAATAAAGAATGCATAAAGATGAAACAATATTAGAACTCAACAAGTCCTACCTGGAGTCTTTCCAATCAACCCTTGACGACAGCGCAAGGACCAAAACAAAAGGATTGCAAGGGTTCACGGTATGACAAAATAATCTCCACCCCTCTTTCCTTATTTCATTTATTTTATACAAGGTCAAGTAGTTTAAGGTATTAATCAAAATTATCACTTTACCCCATCAACTAATTTAATTATCTAAACTTACTCCTAAACTAGATAACAAAAGTTATCAAATAGTCCAAATAGCCCTTTTAAAATTTAAAAGATAAATCTTTTATACTCAAAATTACTTGAGGGTTGTTACATACCTAGGATGATGAATTTCTACCTTTCCTTCAAGAATTTGGCCCTAAACTAAAAATCCTCCTCTTGCTCTCTTCTCCTTCTCTTAGTTTCTCTCATTTAGACTTAGAAAAATATGAGTTTTGAAACCCTTTTCGTACAAATTAATACTTAAGAACACATTTTGGGACTTAAAAATGAGTTAAAAATACCCAAAATACCCTTCCTAAAATTAAAAAGAAAAGATTTTAAAATGGTACACTGGTTCGCGATGCGCCAGGGACGCGGACCAGTGTATTTCATGAAATTATGAAATTTTCTAATTTCTGTCAAAAATTAAAAAAAAGAACCAAGTGTAAGTCAACGCCCCCTCTACATCGTGCTAGGGACATGGATCAATATTGTCCCGCATTTAATTAGCGAAAATTATTTTTCGCTCTGGTTGCTCTTAAATGGGGTCGAGATCATTTTCTTACTCGATTTTGCGCGCTGATCACAAATCCGGTCTCGGATTTTCAATCGGAGCTTTGGACGACCCATTGTGCGCATGATTACGCTTTAGGAGCATTTCGGTAAATTCATGGAGCGTTACATCATCTCCCCCTTGGGATCAGTCATCCTTGAATAATGAGTAAGAATAGAATAAAAGCACGAGTAATCTCAAAACTTACCTCATTGCTCACTCGAGAACTCTCGAACTCTCTACTATCCATCACCTATCTATCTCTATCTTAGACTCAGGAAAAGAATTAGATGAATGCATCAACTCAAGGAAAGGAAAATTCAATCACGTTAAGGATCAGGACATTTACCTTCAATGTCATTATCATTTGGCACGAATAGATGCGAGTATTTGAGTTTCATCGCTTCCTTAGCTTTCCACGTAGCTTCCTTAACAAATTGATTCCTCTATAGGACTTTGACGGAGGTTATCTCTTTGTTCCTCAGCTTATGAGCTTGTCGATCAAGGATTTGGACTAGAATTTCTTCGTAGGATAGACTATCCTTCACTCTCGTGCCCTCAATAGGAATTACTAAGGTAGGATCTCCCAAACACTTCTTCAACATTGAAACATATAACATTGGATGGATTCCATCTAGTTCGAAAGGCAAGTCTAGCTCATAAGAGACCTTCCCAATCTTCCTCACTATCTGGTATGGTCCGATATAATGTGGACTCAACTTTCCCTTCTTACCAAACCTCATGACACCCTTCATGGGAGACACCTTCAAGTACACCCAATCATCCACATCAAACTCCAAGTCTCTTCTCCTCACGACTGTGTAAGACTTTTAACGACTCTGTGCCATCTTCAACCTCTCTGTGATAACTTTCACCTTCTCCATAGACTGGTGGACAAGGTCAGGTCCGATCAATTCAACTTCACCAACCTCAAACTAGCCAATCAGTGATCTACATCTCCTCCCATATAATGCCTCATAAGGGGCCATCTGAATGCTAGCATGGTAGCTATTGTTGTACGCAAACCCAATAAGTGGTAGATGGTCGTCCCAATTACCTTTGAAGTCGATGACACAAGCTCTCAACATATCCTCCAAAGTCTATATAGTACGCTCTGCCTGTCCTTTAGTCTAGGGTGAAAAGCTGTGCTCAAATTCATCTTTGTACCCAAACCCCTCAGGAAAGATCTCCAAAATTGAGAGGTGAATTAAGCTCCTTTGTCTGAGGTGATAGACAAGGGAACCCCATGCAATCTTACAATCTCTCGAATGTATAGCCAGGCATAATCCTCAGTTGTATAAGTTGTCTTGACTACCAAGAAGTGGCCTGATTTTGTCATCCTATCAACAATCACCCATGTCGAATCATGCTGCTTTCGGTATCTTGGTAAACCAGTGATGAAATCTATGTTGATCGTCTCCCACTTTCACTCAGGAATTTTGACATTCTAGGCTAGTCCACACGGTCTTTGATGTTCAACCTTAACCTGTTGACAATAGGGGCATTTAAAGATGAATTCAGTAATGCCCCTCTTTATTCCATTCCACCAATAGACTTCCCTCAAGTCGTGGTACATCTTGGTAGAACTAGAATGGATGGAACATCTAGAGCTATGAGCTTCAGCTATGATTGTGCCTCGAACACCATTAATATGGGGCACACACAGTCTGTCCTGGTATCTTAACACCCCATCTCCCCTTTTGGATAAAACCATCACCTTCTGCTTGTGCACCGCTTCTTTCAATTGGAACAAGAAAGGGTCTTAGTCTTGTTTCTCCTTTACTTTTGACACTAAGGATGAAACAGACCCATTTTGAACATTGACCCTACCTTCATTGTTTTACTCGAGTTGTACTCTCGATCGAGCCAATCTATGAACTTCCTTAGCTAGTTCTCTCTTTCCTTCCTCTACATGGGCAGTTCTACCCATAGACATCATGCTAAGAGCATCAGCAACAACGTTAGCCTTCCCTAGGTGGTAGAGAATGCTCATATCATAATCCTTGAGCAACTCCAGTCATCTTCTCTATCGTAGATTGAGCTCTTTCTGGCTGAACATGTACTGTAAACTCTTATGGTCAGCGAGCACGTCCACATGCACTCCATACAGATAGTGACACCAAATCTTAAGTGCGAATACCATCGCTGCCAATTCAAAATCATGAGTCGAATAATTCTTCTCTTGGATCTTAAGTTGTCTAGAAGCACAAGATATCACCTTCCCTCTCTGCATATTTACACAACCCAATCCAACTCTTGATACATCACAATATATCACGAAGTCTCCCGTCCCGTCAGGCAAAGTCAAAACTGGGGTTGTAGTCAATGTAGTCTTCAACTCTTGGAAACTCTTTTCACATTCCTTAGACCACTGAAACTTAGCTTTCTTCTGAGTCAGCTTAGTCAATGGTGCTGACAGGGAAGAGAAGCCCTCAAAATATCTGCGATAATAGCCTGCGAAACCCAAAAAGCTTCTTATTTCTATCGAAAAAGTCGATCTACGCCAGTTCTTAACCACTTCAATCTTCTGAGTATCCACCCGAATACCATCTCCTGAAATAACATAGCCCAAGAAAGCCACTGACTTGAGCCAAAACTCATAGTTTGAGAATTTTGCATATAACTCATGGTCTTTGAGCATTTGCAAAACCACTCTAAGGTGATTAGCATGCTCCTCTTCATCCTTAGAACATACCAAAATTTTGTCAATAAACCCTATCACGAACATGTAAAGGTACGGTCTGAATACCCTGCTCATCAAGTTTATGAAAGTTGCAGGGACATTTGTCAACTCGAAGAACATGACCAAGAACTCAACGTGGCCATATCGTGTCCTAAAGGCTGTCTTTGGGATATCACTTTCCCTCAGCTTCAAGTAATGGTAACCCGATCTGAGGTCTATCTTGCAGAAACAGGTAGCACCCTGAAGTTGGTCAAAGAGATCATTTATCCTAGAGAGAAGATACTTATTCTTTATAATAACCTTGTTCAGCTGCCAGTAGTCTATACACATTCTAAGAGACCTATCTTTCTTACGCACGAATAGGACAAGAGCACCTAAGGTGAGACACTAAGCCTTATCAAACCTTTCTCTAACAAGTCTTTCAATTATTCTTTCAATTCTTTCAACTCTGCGGGGGCCATTCTATAAGGTGGAATTGAAATGGGTTTAGTCACAGGAAGGACATCCATCCCAAAGTCAAACTCCCTATCAGGAGGGACTCTAGGTATGTCATCAAGAAATACCTCAGGAAACTCATTCACAGTTGGGACTAACTCAAGAGTGGAACATTCAACATCATCAGACTTAACTCGCACGAGGCGGTAAATACAACCCTTGGAGATAAACTTTCTGGCTCTAAGATAAAAGATAATTTGCCCTTAGGGATAACAGAACTCCCTTTCCTCTCTAAAATAGGCTCATTAGGAAATTAAAACTTAACAATCCGAGTTCTACAGTTGACAGAAGCATAATAAGCATAAAGCCAATCCATGCCCATTATTACATCAAAATCAGCTAAGGTGTCTCTATGATAGATAGACACTACAAAATCCCTGTAAACTCTCTCAACTAAGATAGACTCACCAGTAGGAGTGGAAACAACAAAAGATTCAAGCAAACACTCTAGAAGAATCCCAAAATTACTAGCCACATAAGGGGTCAAAAAAGACAAGGTGGCACTCGGATCAAGTAATGCATAACAATCAAAGGTAAAGACTCGAAGCACACCCATGACAACATTTGGTGCAACCTCCTGATCCTGCGATTACCCATAGCATAAAGGTGGTTCATCCTGCCACCTATACCAGTAGCAGTACCCCTCTGCTGGTTGCCCGCTGAGGGTGCTGTGGAAGATTGAGCTTTTGCTGCTCCCCTCACCTCACCTCCTCTTTGGATACTCAAAACTGAAGTGACCAGTCTATCCACAAGAATAAAAACTATCCTTGCCCACATGACATTCACCCAGAAGAAGCTCACCATACTCTCCACAAGGTAGCTTTCCCCTCATACCTTGGGTCACACTGGCTTGAGATTGTGCACTCGGAACCTTGAAATTCTGATAACCATACGATTTCTGATCATACCTGTTTAGCTACACAAATGCACTTGCTACAGGTGGTGTAGGATGGGATGATCTCCTCTGAAAGTAGGAATTGTCACCCTTATTCTGTCTCTACGAGCTAGGCTCATATCCCGCTAACTTCGCTTTTCAGGTTATTTGCTCTTTCCTATCTTTCTTCTTGTCCTCATCTGTCTGTTGGGCATACACCATAATTCTGGAGATGTCTATGATCGGAATCAGCAAAGCTGCCTTATACTCTTTCTGCATATGTCTGCCCAGACCAGATACAAACTTCTTCATCCTTGTCCTCATCTCTGGCACCATCTCCGGGCATACCTGGACAACTTAATAAACTTAAACTATACTCCTTCACAGTTATCCCTCTCTGCTTCAGATTCACAAATTCATCCACCTTTGCCTCCCTCAACTCTTGAGGAAAGAAGTGGTCAAGGAAGGTTGTCTCAAACTCTTTCCATGCTGCAAGCTCTGCATTCTCATCTCTACTCTCCTCCCACTAATTATACCACACATTAGCAACATCTTTCAGCTGGTAGGAGGCAAGCTCAACTCCCTCAATCTCATCAGCATGCATCGCCTTCAGAACCTTATATATTTCATTAATGAAGTTCTGTGGGTCCTCTTCTACTTTCAACCCCATATACACTGGAGGGTTTATCCTCAGGAATTCTCTAAGTCTGGTGGCAGCTGAGAGCTCCTGTGAGCTAGAACTAGGAGCTTGAGGACCTCGATTATTACCCTGGGAGGCCACCAATTGTGTAGCATGGCGATGGCTCCCCTAACTTTTGCCTTAGTAGTGGGAGCTAGCTGGGGCTGAGCAGGGGGTACCTGTGAGACCTCAACAGTCCTAGCCGGGAGTCCCTGTCTCCTTGCCTCCGTCTGAACTGGGGCCTCAGGTTGGGTGTTCTTAATAGTTTGGGCTGGGGCATCTCTCTAAGCGGCTGTTCTCATTGGCGGCATCTTCTGTAAACATATAACGCACGAAATAAAATGAGATTTCTATAAAGTTAAACTCTATCGCACGAATCCAAACCATAGAAGAAGGGGAACACTTCCTAATGTCCTATAAGCCTCCTGCTTATAAAGTGTGGTGCACAACACACCCATAAACAAAACTCTACTAGACACGGCTTTATAGACTCCCTCGAACACTCTAACTCTGTGCTCTAATATCAAGTTTGTCACATCCCAGGAGGGTATACTAGGCTTGATTGGCACTCGGAGACTATTGCTAGCCCCAAGCGGACCACCTAGTCTCATCGCATTCATTCAATCAGTTCAATAGCAGAAGATAACTAAGAAATAGCAATCTATAAGTGGGCTAAAACTATCAACTCAGTCTATTATAGATGAAATATGCAACGAAAGAACAATGTCAGTGTAAAGAAAGGGATCGGAAAAAAGATTCCCAACATCAGCCATCATCAGTGTATGTTTATGAGACCTCTATAACTACTGTCTAAGATGGTACCATGACAGATCATGGCTACAACAATCAAAGAAAATAACTCAAGATAAATAAATGATAAATATGTCCTCTGAAAGCAAGGGAGGACTCACTAAGTCTCTGTCTGTAAATCAGTGAACCTCAACGATTAGGCTGCTGAAGTCCTCTGTCTATAGAATCTGCATCATAACATGATGCAGCGCCAAAAGGGCGTTAGTACATGAAATGTACTATATGTAAAATGAGTTACAGTAAACATTATACAATAACAATGGCTCATCAATCATTCTCTTCTCATATTCCTTGGACCACTGTACGAAACCTCCCTTCAGGATGTTGTGCACCACAGGCCGTAAAAGGGTATGTGGTGTGCTACTTGGGCCAAAACATGAGGGCCTTGTGAAGGGGTCCCTCCATGAGACATTGAAAGACGCATTATGCGCATGATTATGTTCTACGGGCATTTCAATAATTTTATGGGGTGTTATATCATCTCCCTTTTAGGATCATTTATCCTCGAATGATGAGTAAAGGTTGAATGAAAGCACGAGTAGGATCAAAACTCATCTCACTACTCACTCAAGAACTCTCGAACTCTCAACTATCCATCACTTATATATCTCTGTCTTAGACTCAAGAATAGAATCAACACATTGACGCTTAGACTCAAGAATAAAATCAACACATTGACTCGAGAATGGAAATTTCAATTATGTTAAGGATAGGGAAATTACCTTCAATATCATTATCATTTGGCACGAATAGGTGTAGGTATTTGATTTTCATCGCTTCCTCAACTTCCAATGTTGCTTCCTTAACGAACTAGTTCCTCCATAGAACTTTGACGGAGGCTATCTCCTTGTTCCTTAACTTACAAACTTGTTGATCAAGGATTTGGACTAGGATCTCCTCATAAGATAAACTTTCTTTTACTTGAGTACTCTCGATAGGGATCGCCAAAGCAGTATCTCCCAAACACTTCTTCAGCATCAAAACGTGAAATACCTGATGGATCCCCTCTAGCTTGGAAGGCAAGTCTAACTCATAAGCAACCTTCCCGATCCTCCTCACAATCTAGTAGGGTCCCATATAACGTGGACTCAACTTTCACTTCTTATCGAACCTCATGGCACCCTTCATGGGTGATACCTTCAAGTACACCCAATCATCCACCTCAAAGTCCAAGTCCCTTCTCCTCACGTTAGTGTAAGACTTTTAATGACTTTGCGTTGTCTTCAACCTTTCTCTGATGACCTTCACCTTCTTCATGGACTGGTGGACAAGGTCAGGTCCAATCAATTCAGCTTCACCAATCTCGAACCAGCCAATCGGTGATCTACATCTCCTTTCGTACAAAGCTTCATAAGGGGCCATCTGTATGCTAGCATGGTAACTATTGTTGTACACAAATTCGATCAATGGTAGATGATTATCCCAATTGCCTTTGAAGTCAATGACAGACGCTCTCAACATATCATCCAAAGTCTGAATTATGCGCTCTATCTATCATCTGTCTGATGGTGGAAGGCTATGCTAAGATTCACTTTCATACCCAATCCCTTCTGAAAAGATCTCTAAAATTGGGAGGTCAACTAAGCTCCTCTATCCGAGATGATGGACAAAGGAACCCATGCAATATCACAATCTCACGAATGTATAACCGGGCATATTCCTCAGCCGTATTAATGGTCTTTACTGCCAAGAAGTAGGCTAATTTAGTCATCCTATCCACAATCACCTATATCGCATCATGCTATTTCCACGACCTTAGTAAGCCGATAATGAATTCCATATTGATCATCTCCCATTCCACTCAGGAATTTTGAAATTCTGAGCCAATCCACACGGTCTCTGATGTTCAACCCTGACCTATTGACAATTAGGGCACTTAGAGACGAATTCAGCAATGTCTTTCTTCATTCCATTCCACCAATACACTTTCCTCAAGTCGTGGTACATCCTGGTAGAGCCAGGATGGATGGAATATCTGAAGCTATGAGCTTTGGCCATGATTCTTTCTCAAGAGCCATCAACATCGGGCACACACAATCTACCCCAGTATCTCAACACCCCATCTTCCCCTTTGGAGAAAACCATCACCTTTTACTTGTGAACTGCTTCTTTCAATTGGAATAAAATAGAGTCTTGGTCTTGCTTTTCCTTCACTTCTGACACTAAAGATGAAGCAAACCCATTCTGAACATTGACCCCATCTTCATTGTTCTCCTCAATTGCATTCCAGTCGAGCTAATCTATGAGCTTCCTTAGCCAATTCTTTCTTCCCTTCCTCGCAGTGCTACCCATAGACAACCTGCTATAAGCATCAATAACCATATTAGCCTTACCTGGGTGGTAGAGAATACTCATGTCATAATCCTTGAGAAACTCCAACCATCTCCTCCACCTTAGATTGAGCTCCTTCTGACTGAATATGTATTGCAAACTCTTGTGGTCAGTGAACATGTCCACATGCATTTCATAAAAATAGTAATGCCAGATCGTAAGTGCGAATACCACTTCTACCAACTCGAGATCATAAGTCGATTAGTTCTTCCCATGAATCTTAATTTGTTTGGAAGAATAGGCTATTCCCTTCCCTCTTTGCATTAGCACACAACCTAGTCCAACTCTGGATGCATCACAGTATATGACAAAGTCTCTTGTCCCGTCTGGCAAAGTCAAAACTGGTGTTGTAGTCAGTCGAGTCTTTAACTCTTGAAAACTCTTCTCATATTCCTTGGACCACTGTACGAAACCTCCCTTCAGGATGTTGTGCACCACAGGCCGTAAAAGGGTATGTGGTGTGCTACTTGGGCCAAAACATGAGGGCCTTGTGAAGGGGTCCCTCCATGAGACATATCATGGCTCATGATGTGCTCTATGGTGGGCACACCCTCCTGGCAGCCCCTAGGGCTAAGGGAAACATGGCCATCCAAGGCTAAGGTCATCATCATAGTGAACTTCACGGTTCGCAGAGTGCATCACGGGCCGTGGGGTACTCCTTGGTGGGCACCCTTGGCCAAAAACCTTCTGAAATCAAATTTCATGCAATGTTAAGACCTTACGAAGATCGGGTCCTTACAGTTTTATTGCCTATTTCAATCTAAAGTCTTTCTTCAAATAAGTCATTTTTAACACAATATCTAAATCTTGCTTATTCTTTAATATCATACCATTATAAAATCTGTTTCATTATTCTGAACATGATTCAGCTGTGTTGATTATATATTTACTGATATGTTGCTAGCAACTTTTGGAGTAAGCGTCTGCTCACCTTCATGTTCTCTATCTGGACTATATGTATTCATCACGTCACATTCATCATTCAACATTTGTTGATTTTGAAATATATTTTGATTCTCTACCAACCTTTCAACTATATATACCCTTAGAATGGGTCTACCTTCATCTTCCAAATAAATCCGTTAATTGATTTAATTTTTTGTTCTAAGTGAAGCCACTCTCTAATTTTTAGCATAACTGTGCATGTAAGTGATGACAATATCTTTCAACTCAATTTAATTCACTATTGGCAATTCTTTTATTCACAAAATTGTTATACGCGATATTTCGATTCACAATCATCAGTCGTCTTTATCATTTCTTTGTCTTTTCAACATCAAATAAAATGATTGCTGGACTCAACTCATTCACCATGACAATCAACTCTTAATATTATTTTGTCTCCCATTGATGATGTTAAAGGTACGTGAAGATATTATAATTTAAAGCAAAACATGATAAAACTATACAAAAGTATAATAATTATTGTATTTTATTAAGCAACTACTTCTCCAGTTGAAATATCATATGCAACAAGTACTGCAATAGATTCAATAGTTACTGAAAACTATTGTAGGAAGTGCTGAAATAGATGTAGCAATTGCTGAAGCATAATCATCAATAATTATATTTGGTTCAACGGTTGCTGCAATTGAAGAAGCAGTAGTACTAGAAAGAAATGGATGATTGTTCTTCCTTTTAATTAGAAAGAAGTGGAAAGCGACTTGTATTTAATATAACTTTTATATTTATATTGAATCACTTTTTGTTTTTCTTTCAATGTAATTTCTTATTTTATTTTATTTTTGTAAATAATTAAAAATGAGACTTTTTATAATTTTGTAAAGAACTAAAAAGATTAGAGTTGCAAACCATTAAAAATGATAAAATAAGGTGTAAATTACAAAGGAACACAAGGTACAAGTCGCAAATTACTCATATTATTTGATGTATACATTAATAAAAGTACTCGTGGAATAATTGAGTTGCGCGTACATGGATGTGTTGGGTTTAAGTAATAAGTATGAATTGGAAAATGAAGATCGAAAGATAAAAGGGAAATGTGGGGGGAACCAAGTAAAAGGAAATGAAGAGTTATTTCTCCTCATCGATAAAATAGAGAAAAAGTGTTATCCTTATATTAGGAAACACTTCCTCTAACTCTTAAAAAGTTAAGTAAAGGGGACCCCCTTGCGTCGCTGCCGTCATCACTCGGCTTCGACAAATGTTTTGATTGATAAATTTTTTGGACAAAATTTATTTAATCTATCTAAAAATTTTCCTTTTCTGATATTTTATTAGTGAATTATTAATTAATTAATTCATAAATTAGTTTAATTAAATTAATTTATGAATTATTTATTAATTAAGTTAATTCGCGAAATTAGTTACTTTAACCGATTTTTTGGATAAAATTTATTTAATCAATCTAAAAATTTCCTTTTTTGATATTTTATTAGTGAATTATTAATTAATTAGTTCATTCATAAATTAGTTTAATTAAATTAATGTATGAATTATTTATTAATTAAGTTAATTCGTGAAATGAGTTAGTTCAACCAACTTTTGATTTTCGCGCGTAAAAATCTTCAGAACAGTCAGCTTCATTCCCAAGAGACTCCATACTTGTTCAGAACAGATGAGACTGTTCGGAACAGGTAAATTCGCACCCAACACTACCAATAAATAGAGGTCATTGTTGCATTTTCCAAACACAAAATTTTCTTTCCTTCTGCATATACTCTCTTACAATATAAAATTCAAGTTTGTGTGAATGCATTGCTAGATCTTTGAGTTCGTTGGAAATTATAGAAGTTTGAGGTACCGCTAGTTCTATAATATTTAATTTGTTTTATCCTGGAATCGAGAAAATAATTCATAACCTCGGGTACAGTGAGGAGATTAAATTATTTAAGGACACATAATGTATTATGTGGACTCAGATTAATTTATAATTTCATTTAATTTTCTTTGTTTACTATTTCTGCTATTGTTTGGATACAAATGAGACAACAGGACGAGACATGTAACTTTTTATGGTAACTTTAAGTTGATACGCTATCGCGACAACAATTTCGTTAAATTGATTTAGACACCAAAAACACTACCGGAACGGAACACAGATGCAAAAGAGTTTCAAAGACAAAGCCATTAATAGATGATTGATGAAGAAGCATATAACAAAATAAAAATGACAAAGCAATACTTGGTGGAATGCAACCCCTCCCTAGGAAACTAGGAATTCAGGAAAAACATTATAACTTATAGTAGCACGAATTTTCGGCAATAAGTATACTTTTTCTTTGAACCAACTAAAGATTTAATTCTTTTTCTTTACTGTGGGTTTGGTGGACGACTATTAGCTGCTGACACCCTGGAACCCCATTCAAGCAACTCTTTGCTAGTGTCATCTTTGTGAACAATCACTTCAATGAAACACAAACAATCTTTCTTGGTTCCATTTGCTGTTTCAATTGCTTCAACCAACTCCTCTTCACAATAAACCTACATACTACAGACGTTTAATATTCGAGCAAAAGAAAAACAAAGCTGATGATTGAATATTCGAACTTTCCCTCACCTTAGTTGTCCAACATTTTCCTTCACCGTTATGAATAGCATCGACTAATCCAGTGTAGTTCCAATTCTTGATCACATTGTAAGGTCCATCATGGATCTCAACTTCAATTGTATAACCACCATTGTTTATCAAGAAGATAATGCTCCTTTGCCCGCACCTTAGCATTGTTGAAATGTCTTGAGCAGTCACCTGCAAGTAGTTCATTTGCCATAAAGTTCGATTAGACACACCGGGGAACGCCAATAATTCATTCTCCTCTATTTTTAGTTACCTGAAAACTACCATCACCGATGCATGCAATCACTCGCTTTTCTGGTACAGCTTGTGCGTAACCAAGAGTTGCACCTACAGACCAACCGATAGATCCATACTGCATTTGGAACTCATACCTAAAAAGACCACCAAGAACAACAGAACTCGTCACGATGATCATGGAAATAAGTACCAAAATTGCAGCAATTTGCATTGATTTGTTCTGTTCTTACCCACATCCTTGTGGCAATTTCAGCTTCTGACAATTGAACCACGAGTCCCCTCTCTCAGCAATCACAGCACTCTCACCAGACAACATATTCTGAATGTGCTGAA
>DF369871.1:3709-13918 GCA_000787875.1 Solanum virginianum
AACGCAAATCTGATCTCGAATTTTTCATCAAAGCTTGGGAAGACGCGTTATGTGCATAATACCATTCTAGGGTATTTTGGTAATTTCACTGGTCATTACATTATCTCCCCTTTGGAATCATTCGTCCTCAAATGATGAGTAGAGGTGGAAATAAGGCACGAGTAGACCCAAGACTTCTCTCAATACCCACTTGACATCTCGGACTCTTAACTCTTCATCAACCTTGATAAACTCTACCCCGACTCAAGAATAGGCACATCAACTCAGGAATGGAAACATTAATTATGTTAAGGATAGGAACATTACCTTCAAGAACCTCACCATTTAGCACAAATAGATACGGGTATTTGGTTCTCGTAGCTTCCCATGTAGCTTCATCAACAAATTGGTTTCTTCATATGACTTTGACGGAGGCTATCTCTTTATTCCTTAGCTTACGAACTTGACGGTCAAGGATTTGGAGAACCCTGAACCTCAACGACGTGTCTGCTAAAGTCCTCTATCTACTGTATCTGCATCATGAAATGATGCAGCACCGAGTGGTGTCAGTAAGTGGAATGTACGGTATGTAAAATATCTCAACTCTAATGTCCTTAATGGGAACCACTAAGGCAGGATTTCTCAAGCACTTCTTTAACATCGAGACGTGGAATACGGTATGGATTGCCCCTAGCTTGGTAAGCAACTCTAAC
This sequence comes from Solanum virginianum, assembly GCA_000787875.1. Classification (NCBI taxonomy): domain Eukaryota; kingdom Viridiplantae; phylum Streptophyta; class Magnoliopsida; order Solanales; family Solanaceae; genus Solanum; species Solanum virginianum. The sequence goes on from DF369871.1 coordinate 4,402, forward strand.
TCATATGCAACCTTCCTAATCCTCCTCACGAGCTAGTAAGGACCAATATAGCATGGACTCAACTTCCCTTTCTTGCCAAACCTCATGACACCCTTCATAGGTGAAACTTTCAAGTACACCCAATTATCTACTTCAAATTCTGAATCCCTTATTCTCACATCGGTGTAAGACTTTTGGCGGTTCTGGGCAGTCTTCAACCTCTCCCTAATAACCTTCACTTTCTCCAAAGACTAGTGGACAAGGTTAGCTCCAATCAACTAAGATTCTCTAACCTCAAACCACCCAATTGGTGACCTACATCTCTGCCCATACAAGGCCTCATAGGGGTTCATCTGAATGTTTGCATAATAACTATTATTATATGCAAACTTAATCAACGGCAGAGGGTTATCCCAATTCCTCTTAAAGTCAAGGACACAAGCTCTCAATATATCTTCCAACGTCTGAATGGTGCATTCTGTCTAGCTGTCTCTGTGTGGATGAAAGGTATACTCAGGTACACCTTGGTACCCAATCCCTTTTGAAAAGATGTCCAAAACTGGAAGGTGAATTGAGCTTCTGTGTCCAAGATCATGGATAAGAGAACTCCATGCAGTCTCACAATCTCTTAGATGTACAACTTGGCATACTCCTCTGCAGTGTTAGTTGTCTTGACTGCCAAGAAGTGGGATGACTTGGTCATCCTATCCATGATCACCCATATCGAATCATGTTGCTTATGAGACCTCGGTAGACAGGGAATGAAGTCCATATTGATCATTTCCTACTTCCACTCAGGGATCTCAAAGTTTTGTGCTAATTCACATGGTCGTTGATGCTCAACTTTGACTTGCTGACAATTCGGGCACTTAGAAACAAACTCGGCGATATCTCTCTTCATCCCATTCCAACAATAAACTTTCCTCAAGTCATGGTAAATCTTGGTGGAGCCGTGATGAATAGAATACTAGAGTTATAAGCTTCAACCATGATTCTCTCTCGAATACCATCAATATTGGTCATGCAAAACCTACTATGGTGTCTTAAGATTTCATCTCCCTGTTTGGAGAAGACCATCTCTCTCTCGAATACCATCAATATTGGTCATGCAAAACCTACTATGGTGTCTTAACATTTCATCTCCCTGTTTGGAGAAGACCATCACCTTTTGCTTGTGAACGACTTCTTTCAGTTAGAGTAAGATAGGATCTTCGTCTTGCTTTTCTTTTACCTCTGACACTAAAGTTGAAATAGACCCATTCTGAATATTGACCCCGCCTTCATTATTTTCTTCAAGTTGTACTCCCAGTTGGGCCAATCTATGCACATCCTTAGCCAACTCTTTATTCCTTTCCTCCACATGGGCAGTGCTACCCATAGATAACTAGCCAAGAGCATCAGCAACGATGTTAGCCTTACTTGGGTTATAGAGAATGCTCATGTCATAATCCTTAAGCAACTCCAGCCACGTCCTCTGCTGCAGTTTGAGCTCTTTCTGACTAAAAACATATTGTAAACTCTTGTGGCCAGTGAACATGTCCACATGCACTTCATACAAGTAGTAGTGCCAAATCTTAAGTGTGAATACCACTGCTGCCAATTCGAGATCATGAGTCGGGTAGTTCTTCTCATGAATCTTAAGTTGTCTGAAAGCGTAGTCTATCACCTTCCCCCTCTGCATCAGCACACAACCCAGTCCAACTCTAGATACATCATAATATCTCATAAAGTCTTTCATTCCATCGGGCAAGGTCAAACCTGGTGTTGTAGTTAGTTTGGTCTTCAACTCTTGAAAACTTCTCTCACATTCATCAGACCACTATAACTTGATCTTTTTCTAAGTCGGCTTGGTCAATGGTGCATATAAGAAAGAAAACCCCTCAACAAATCTGTTGTAGTAGACTGCCAATCCCAAGAAACTTCTTATATCTATTGGTGAGGTCGGTCTGGGCAAGTTTTTAACTGTTTCAATCTTTTGCACATCCACTTGACTACCATTTCCCGAGATAACATCGCCTAAGAAGGCCACTGACTTGAGGCAAAACTCACATTTCGAAAAACTTTGCATAAAATTCAGGGTTTTTAAGAGTTTATAAAACCACTCTAAGATGAATGGCATGCTCTTCTTCATCCTTAGAATATAACAGGATGTCATCAATAAATACAATCACGAACATGTTAAGATATGGTCTAAATATTCTGTTCATCAACTTCATAAATGCTGCAGGTGCATTAGTCAACCCAAAGGATATGACCACGAACACAAAATGGTTGTACCTTGTCCTAAAGGTTATCTTTGGGATATCACATTCCCTTACTTTCAATTGATGGTAACCAGATCTGAGGTCTATCTTCGAGAAGCAAGAGGCGCCCTGAAGTTGGTCAAATAGATCATCTATCATGGGGAGAGGATACTTATTTTTTATTGTGACCTTGTTCAGTTGCCTATAATCTATACAGTTTTGAGACACCCATCTTTATTTCGCATGAATAGGACAGGAGCACCCCAAGGAGAAACACTCGGCCTGATAAAACCCTTCTCTAACAAGACTCTCAATTGCTCCTTTAACTCTTTCAACTTAGTGGGGGTCATCCTATATGGTGGAATTAATAGGCCGGGTATCAGGAAGAACATCAATCTTAAAGTTGATTTCCTTATCAAGATGGACTATAGGTAGATCCTCGGGAAACACTTCTGGGAACTCACTCACAATTGGGACTGACTCTAGAGTAGGGGACTCAACATCATCATATTTGACATGCACGAGATGGTAGATGCACCCTTTAGAGATTAGCTTTATAACTCTAAGGTAAGAGATAAATTTTCCCTTAGGTGATAGAGCATCTCTCCTCCACTCTATGACAAGCTCATTAGGAAATTAAAACTTGATAGTTCGGGTATTCGGGCACTTAACTCTATGACAAGCTCATTAGGAAATTAAAACTTGATAGTTCGGGTTTTACAATCAATAGTGGCATAGCAGGCAAGGAGCCAATCCATACCAAGAATTATATCAAAGTCAATCATCTCCAACTCAACCAGATCAGCAAGAGTATCCCTATGGTAGATAGACACTACTCAATCTCTATAAACTCTCTTGGCTATGATAGACTCACCAACAAGTGTGGAAACAGGGAATGGCTCAAGTAAACATTCAAGAGAAATCGCAAATTGTCTAGCCACATATGGTGTCACAAAGGATACTGTTGCCCTTGGATCAAGCAAGGCATAGCAATTGAGAGTAAAGACTTGAAGCATACCCATCACAACATCTAGGTCAACCTCTTGGTCCTGTCTGCTACCCATTACATAAAGAAGGTTCATTCCTCCACTTGTCCCTAGTGTAGCACCCTTCTGATTACCCCTGGGTGGTGGCATGGTAGTGGACAGTCTCTCAAGAAGTGACCTATCTAGCCATACTTGTAGAAAGTATTTACTCCATCCTTGCACTCCCCTAAATGTATCATGTCACATTTCCCACAAGGTAGCTTCCCTTCGAGACAAGGGTCACACTAGCCTGCGAACCCTGAGCTCTAAAGTTCGACTGCCTTGAGATTTTTTATCATAACTGTTATTTGGAGTTGGTGCACTGACTTATGATGGCGCATACGCCGAATACTTCTTTTGAAAGTAAGATCTGTCTCCCTTGTCTTGCTTATATTGGCTAGGCTCATGCCCTGTGGACTTGGCTTTCTTACTGAAGTGCTCTTCTCTATCCTTCTTCTTATCCTCCTCAGTTTGTTGAGCATGGCTGATGATGGTGCATACCTCGAATGCTTCTTCTGAAAGTAAGATCTCTCTCCCTTGTCCTGCTTGTGCTAGCTAGGCTCATGCCCTATAGACTTAGCTTTCTTAGTTAAGTGCTCTTCTCTGTCCTTCTTCCTATCCTCCTCAGTTTGTTGAGCATAAACCATGATTCGGGAAATGTCCATACCCAGAATTAGTAACGCTATCTTACACTCCCTTTTCACATGCTTACCCAATCCTGACATAAACTTCCTCATCCTTGCCCTCATATCCTAAACCATCTCCAGAGCAAACCTGGACAACTTAATGAACTTAAGATTGTACTCCTTGATGGTCATCCCCTCTTGCTTTAAGCTCACAAACTCTTCAATCTTTGCCTCCTAAGTTTTTGGGGAAAGAAGTGGTCGAGGAAGGCACACTCAAACTCATCCTATTCAGCAGGCTCAGCACTCTCACCCCGACTATCCACTCATTAGTTATACTAGACATTCGCCATATCCTTGAGCTGATAGGAAGCAAAATCAACTCCCTCAACCTCAATCGCATACATGACCCTCAGCACCTTGCACATCTCGTCGATGAAGTTCTGTAGGTCTCCTCAACTTTCGACCTCGTGTAGACTGATAGGTTCATTCTCAAGAAGTCCCTGAGCCCAGTCACAGTTATGGGCTCTTGGGAATTGGAGCAAGGAGCTTAGGGTTGTTGCTCTACGAGGCCACTAGCTACGTGAGCATTGCAGTGGCTCCTCTGAATTTTACCTCAGAAGTAGAAGCTGGCTGAGCAGGAGGTGCCTGTGGAGCCCCAACAGCTCAGGCAAGTCGACCCCGTCTCCTCGCTTCTTTCAGGGTAGGGGCCTCAAGTAGAGGATTCTCGGCGTTTGAGGCTCGGGCATCTCCTTGGGCTGCTGTACGCTTAGGAGACATGATCTGCAAATGCGTAACACATGAATTAGACAAGAATTTCATAGAGTCAAACTCTATCGCACGACTCAGAATACCAAAGAAGGGTAACCATTCCTGATGTCCTATAGCCTCCTGCTTATGAAGTGTGGTGCACAACACACCCATAAATAAGACTCTACTAGACACAGCTTCATAGACTCCCTAGGACACTTGAACACTGTGCTCCAATACCAAGTTTGTTACACCCCGGGAGGGTACCCTAGGCGTAGCCGACACTCAATGACTATTGTTATTCCCCGAGCGAACCACTTGACCTCATCATCACATCTTACTCAACAACGAAAGAATACTCAAGTAAAACATTAAAGGAAAGATAAAAATATCTCATAATTTATCTCAAAGAATAGATCAAGTTTAACAAAAATAGTACTTAACAATAATCTACTCAAGGGCTACGAAGCCTCTACTCTAAATATCTAGATAGTACCATGACAAGACATGACTACCTAACCTAAAAGAAATAGGAGTAACTACTGAAATAAAATAAAGGATCCTTTGAATGGTAAGGAGGCTCATCAACTCTAGAACTCAAGAATCTTGAACCTCAACGGCGTGTCTGCTGAAGTTCTTTATTTACTGTATCTGTATTATAAAATGATGCAATGCCGAGTGGCATTAGGATGTTGAATGTACGGTATGTAAATAGCTTAAACAAACAAGTAAGGCTCAATCTCAATTAGACAACTTGACTCGAGACTCAACTCCTCATCTCATAACTCAACTCAAGTAAATCATGCAAGTTTGAAGTTTGTAATAATGCTTCGAAAATAGACTCAGTGTTTAGTGAACTCAGTTCAAAAATCATGATATGTTCAACTCAAGTGTTGCTTGCAAGTTTCTCTAACCGACATAACTCTCCACCACCATGAGTTTCTGGTGATGCACCACGAAAAGATGTTGCCACATCCACCCTAAACTTGCCAAGGAGTAGGGCGTCAACCTCTACCTCTCTCTCTCGGATCCTAAGAGAGTTTCCCTCTATTGGGACTTGGGCCACCTGAATTATCCTGTGCGACCATCCTACGCTTGCTACGTATTTTTGGGGTAGTTCTCAGTCACCCAACTTGGTGCTCAATACTCCTTCCAAGAATAATACGTGTTTATGAAATTAACTCAAGCTCAAATTTTTAACTTATCTCTATCAACTCAACATCAACTACTTCGATTTAACTCCATGACTCAGATTTTGAACTCAAAATAATGCAATTCAAGACTCTAATTCACATCATGCAATACTCTCATGAATTACGATCAAGTGACATAATATTAGGCCCAACACATACGACATGATGGACGCTTATTACATGCACACATAAATCAAGAAAACATACTTCTCAGGTTCATATTACTTAGTTTAACAGGTTGACTTCATAATTTCGATTAAGTCAGTAAGCAAGGGAAATACTAAGTTTAGGGTTCATGTATCAATCATGTGAAATACATTCGTAATTCCAAGTAACAATGGTGCGACTCATAATCTGACTCAAATATATTCAAGAAACTCAATCCTGTGCAAGAATTTAAAATTCAAGATCCATTAAATTTAAACATACATTTTCTACTCATGATTTTATTGACTCCAGTAATAAAGGGGCGCGTGGATGAACACAATTCAATGCTTTAGATAGCCTTACATACCTAGAATTGAAGAAAATCAACTTCGACTCAAGAACCCTTGCTTCTCCTCTTCTTCTCAAAGAGCTTTAACCTAGTTTATGTGTTTCGGGGTTTAGAAATACGTTTAAGAGGATCTTTTCTGACTAAAAATGACTCAATTACTCATGGTTTACGTTTACGAGGGGTTGAGAAAAGTCTAGAATGTCCCTCATAAGAGAAAATAAATTTTCACTTAAAAATGCTCAATCCGCGATGCGGACTGGGCACGAAGTAGTACTATTTTTCCCAGAATTTCTCTGAACAAGTTTTTTCTCCCGCTGAAAATTTTTTAAAAAAACTAAAGTGTAAGTGCACGTCCTTGGCGCATTGCGCCTGGGTGCACATCAACACTGTTTTGGGCATTAATTATGAAAAAGTATTTTTTGACTCGGTTGATCTAAAATCGGGTTAAGGCCATTTTTCCATTCAATATTTTGTGCTGATCCCAAATTTGATATCGAATTTTTCATCAGAGCTTGGGAAGATGTGTTATGCATACGATTCCATTCTAGGGGTATTTTGGTAATTTCGTCGGACATTACAGTAACACACTATCTATTTTATTGAAAAAAAAACTTACCACATGGATAAAGTATTTCACCTTGGCAAAAATTAAATAAACTATTAATATTAGTTAAAAGTTAAAAAATAAAGTATTAATATTTTTCAAAAAATAAAATTTTTTTAAAAATAAAATTTAAAATATTCCCCTCCATCCCCATCCCCCAACAATCCCCACTCTTTTTATTTTTTTAAATCTCTTTTATAAAATATTTTTAAAAAAATTAAAACCACCCCCTACTCCACTCCTACCTAAAAAAATGATCTTATTTAAAAAAAATAAAAATTTTATCCCACCCCATCTAAACCTCTCCTCCTGACTCATTTTTCTCTTTTATGCTTTTTTTAATAGATACGTACATATAGTTTTAGAATTTTTTTTCTACTTGTGTACCGAATATAATAAAATTTAAAAAGATTGTGACAAATAAAAAATAATTTTTTAAAAATGAGAAAAACAATAAAAGCAGAGGATTGAGTGGGTAGATTTGATTACTTTTTTTTTCTAAAAAAAATTATTTAAATAATATCAAAATTATTATTTTAGGGGGTGGGGAGGAGGAAGGGAGATGAAATAAGAATTCTTTTAAAAATTTACAAAGAATTTTCTTTTTTGAAAAAAAAAACCAAAACATTGGTTGGTTCGGGCGAGGGGGGGTGGCTTTATATTTAATTTTATAATTTTTTAAAAATAATAATATTGTAATACTTAACTTTAACTAATACTATTATTTGTATATTTCTTGTCAAGATGGAATATTATGTCTATGTGAAGTGATGACATGACTATTAAAAATAAAAAATAAAAATAGAGTATCGTACACACACCATGGTGAGAGTGGAAAAAAAGAGAGTAGTGTGTTTCTCAAACTAATAAGTGATTGTTTAAGTATGAAAGTCACACTCCCAATAGTTTAGGTATAAAACTAAAAAAAATGGATAGTTCAGATATATTTTTGACACTATCTAAAAAAAGTACAATAATTGGGGTAGGGTCAAGGAAAGGTGAGGAAGGGGATTTTACGAGTTGTGAAATAAAACTCTCACCAACAAAGCAAAGGCTCAGATAGTCAATCAATACTAAAAAAATTTCAGCATATAAAGATTTAACAATGAATTGAAGTACTAATGACTCGGTTAAATGCGATAAATTATTTAAGGAAACTACCTAATTACACAACATTGATACATATTTACTAATTCTTCTTATAGTTTGAAATAGTTACGTGTTGTCTCACTAATTAAAAATTTCATACTAGATTTCAAGTCGTATATACCTAAATACATGTATTTATGCTACCAAATATACTCATTAATACAATTAAATTGGAAAGAGGTGAGTGAGAGACGAGTGAGAGAGAAGAGAGGAGAGAGGCAAGGTGTATCCCAGATACAAATGAATCATACTAAAAACATTCTAGATACATTCTTAAATATATGCAGGTACATAGGGAGAGAGGCAAGCGTGAAACGAAGAGAGGCAAGGGAGAGAGAAGAGAGGAGAGAGGAGAGAGAGGCTAGTGAGAGAGTTCATGTATCTCAAATACATATGAATTCTTGGATGCAATGTGTTTGGAACAAATTGCATATAATTTTCACCTTATATATTCGTAATATATGTATTTTGAAACACCAAATAAACGAATCTGAAGATCAAAATCTCGCACGAATAATAATTTTAAAAATCTATAGATATATAATTAGATCTTAAACTAATAGTTTATGTTGATTTTCTCATTGTTTAAGCTTATTGCGGACTTTTGACACACTGCACATCCACTCCCAACGACGAATACATACACTAAGAAAAAAAAGAGGACAAAAACGCTCGTGTAAACAGTAAGTCAACACTAGGGAAAAATAATTATGAATAACAATGGGGATTTATTTTTAAGATGTTAACCCAAAGAAATATTGCGTAACCTTTTGGATGTTGACTTTTTTAGAACCATTTGTTTAGAATGTTTCCTTTTAAAAATAAAACATCTCATTCCAACATGTAAGGATCTTGTCATGTAAGTTTGTGTTTAGGAATTTCAAAAATACACCACCAACGTATTCCATCATTCATAATCATATATTTTGAGTTTGAGTTTTGAGAATAAGGTCATTTGATAAAGAAACACTAAGTTTTGAGAATAAAACCATTTGATAAAAAAAATACTACTTGAATTTCTCGATACAAATTTAAATTAATTAATTTTAAATCAGTATTAAATTTTGGATAAGAAAATAAGTACCTCGCCCCCCAATGATTGGAGGAACCCAAAGGGTGTGGAAAACAATCGGATGACATCACGCCCTTAACTGCTACTCCTACCAAATGATATTTGGAAAGGGGAAATAAAAATAAATAAAATACATGAGGATGCCTTTTCAAATCAGTGAAAACTTATGTGAAACTTGATTTAATTTATAATTATTTGTAATTTGCTTTATAGAAGCTCTTCTTGTGGTGGGAAAACAAGTGACAGTTTCTTAATAGCCTATCAACTAGTGATGACATAATATAACAGTCCTAATCAAGGTTTGTATAACGAAAAATATTTATTATGGTCAAACCTGTTATATAATATATGATGAGATTGAAAGCAAGTAGAGTAAGAAATAA
>DF369867.1:0-13924 GCA_000787875.1 Solanum virginianum
AGGTTAGAGTCCGGTATGGTTACGATATCTAGGTGCCCCTACCGGGTACTAATCGCGGCCCATAGGCTGGGTCGTGACACCCCGGACCATGTACACCCCTACCCATAAGCTATATATCTCTGTGTTCTTTTTATAAATAAATATTTGCAATCAAATGCAATTACTAACTTTTAAATACACATTATTTTTCAAAGATCTATTGGTCTAACAAATCGACAACAGTAATTGGTTATTCTATGATATAATTCTCCCACATAATTGGGACAATTATTTCATGTCGAGCATTTGTCTATGTTTTCTTTTAGAAAATTTTAAATTACCAAACTTCGTTTCTTTTTTTTTTTGCAAAATATATCTCGTGGATTATGTTTTATATTTAAAGAAATTTAAAATCACAGTTTGAAATTTGAAATTCTTCTTTTTGAAGAACATGAAATCATGATTTGAAATTTGAGATCTAAAATTTTGTACTAATTTTATAAACAAGCGTTGATTTCAAATTGAAACTTTAACTTTGAAATCAGTGATTGTGAATTAGGTTGATTTGAAATTGACATTTCATTTTGATTTTATGAAATGTATTTGTTTTCATAAGTATAAAAGATTCATAATTTGTGAAAACTATTAAACTAACTTGTATTCTTCATTTAAACTCTACAAGTTAATTTTTTTTTCTTGGATAAAATAAGTTAAATAGTGAAAAAGCAAGACAGATGACAATTCTACATAACAAAGACTGAAACAACTTTTAAGAAAAAATTGAAATCTTTCAGAGATAAAGAAGCATTACATGATGTCTTGTGAAGCCAGCATGTATAGGATCATATTAATTCCTGACAAAATCTTGATGCATAAGCTGAGGGTGATCGGGATGCTGTTCATCCCTTATTTTTTGAAACTCTTTTCCTTGCTCCTGAAATATTCACAAATAAATAAACAAAAATTGTACTAGCAAGAAACAATCAATCAATTAACTATACTCAAATATTATGAAAAGTGATGTTGAAGTACCAAAGAATTGATGTGTGACTTGTCCAGAAAGATTGTATGTAATTAACCAGTTCTAATGCATAAAGTCAATACACGGGGAAAAACTCAAGCTTTGAAGTAACTTATTTGAATACTTTATTTCTCTCCAAGTAATCTATAAAAAATTGTTTACATCATACCTTAGAAAATGTGAAGAATTTTCTAAACATCATTTAATTTTCATGAATGCTTTTAAGTTTAATTAGGTTCACATCCTTGCAAATAAAGCCAAAACATTCAATTTATACTTGAAGTTTAGGTTGATTTGAAGTTGAAATTTTGTGTGAATATGCAAGTTAAACTGTTTATCTTATATTTTCACAAAACATGAAAATCTCTCAATATATAAAAACTACCAAAACTTCCTCAACTCTTCTACAATCTTATCAAATCAAAGAATCATAATTCGTAACAAAATACTAAAATATCCTATGGAACCATATTAATAGATCATATATATATGTATAAAGAACTATTTTGTTACATATTATTACAAACTATCAATATACATAATTTTACAAAGACCCATTGGTCCACTAAATTAACAATAATAGTAACTTGCTATTTTTTGATACAATCCTCACATATGGTACATACAATTTTCTCACATTAAGCATTTGTCTTCTTTTTTTTTTTTTTAACACAACATCAAATTATGGATCTTTATGTCAAGTTTATATATGAAAAGATTTGAAATGACAATCCTGAATTTGAAATTCTAGTTTTTGATGAATTTGAAATTTGCAATCACAAAAACTTGAATTTGGGGTCAAATCATATGGTCAAACGCCTACTGAAATAATCTATATGATCCAGTGAAAATGGAATCTAAGGAAGATGAGGTGTACATAGACCTTACATCTACTTATGCGAGATAGACCTCTAGTTCAAGAAAATTATTTATCAGCGTAAGAGTGAAAGCAAAATAGGCATTTGGTTAATAGCATTCTAGTTTCTTTCTCCAAAAAAAAAAATATTTGTATTAAGGCATCCAAACGTGCCTATATATTTGCAAATCATGCTCATGGTGGTATTGTATGTTTGATGTTGGATCGTATGAAAATTTAATACTTTAAGAAAATACCCTTTTTCAGATACCTCTCATGTGTTATTTTCAGATCATAAATGTGTTAGAAGATTTTCGTTAAAAACTCACTACAAAATCAACTTAACCCTTTAATTTGTATGACCAGATTATGTTTCTTCTTGATTGCAAAGTGAATGATTTTTATATTTATGAAAACTATAATTAATTTTGATACAATTGCTTCTCTATTTATTCATCACATTCGATCTAAAGTAGTATATTTCTCTATCTATTATTCAATCATTAATAACAAGTAAAAGGGAAAAATTGTGAATCTTTTCTTCCTATTTTATTTCATCTATATCTATCTTTATTTCTACGCATCTACTTATTTTCTCACAAATATCATAAGGTTTTATAATTTTTTTTAAATTTTGAATATGAGAAAGGCAAGGACTTTGTCTAGGCTAATGGGAATCAAAAGATGGAATCAAGCAACGAAGAAACAGAAAAATAAAAATACAAACCAGCATAGATCTATCACGACCCAATCCCATGGGCCATGACCAGTGCCTGAATTGGGCACCCCGACACGAAAACAAGGCCAGACAACCAATGCAAATCTTATTTCATAAAAATTTCGGCAGAGTTTCCTTTGTTTCACCGACTACCCAGACCCTGTATACAGAAAATTCCCAGCAAACAACATAAATATATATACATATGCGTGCCGATAAGGTCATCGCTACGGTTAAACCGCCCAACATACCAGTCATACGTGCATAGTTATACAAACTGCTAAACTCATACTCACAGGCGTCCACAGACTTCTAACTACACAAACTGAATCAGAAGATGAGACAGACCCCCGTCGTACCCTCGAATGTATATAAATACAAAATAGAGAACTAAGTATATATATACCAAGTGTTTGCTCCGAAGCACAAGGAGCACTTCACACCGCAGTCAGGGATCCTAAGCTGGAGGGTCTCTCACTCGTATGGCTGTACCTGCGGGCATGAAACACAGCCCCCGAAGAGAGGGGGGTCAGTACGAAATACGTACCGAATATGTAAAGAAGAAAGTACAGAGCATACATATATATTAGGGCAACCAATAAACCAAAAGTATAGTAATTAGATGTATACCCGAAATATATCAAAGTACTTACTTACTAGAACATAAGGCGTATAGCAAACAAGGCCAAAGTATAACGGTACGTGCATATCCAAATTATTACATACTTCTTTCCCAATATATGAAACTGAGGGATAACCGAAACAAAAGTACGAAGAGCAGTATATATCCACAAAATATTAGAATATCTACTTTCAAGATTCAAATTCAAGTCACAAACATTTACTATCCTAACATATCAACCTTAGGGTAAGTGAGCCAGGCGTTACGTATCGCCGTCCCTGCCTCACATGTCATCATACAGAAATAGCATAAGTGAGCCAGACGTTACGTATCGCCATCCCTGTCTCTCACACTCAGCATAGGTGAGTCGAGCATTACGTATCACCGTCTCCGTACACACCTATCATAATACAAAAGCAACCAGTGTGAGTTGGGCGTTATGTATCGCCGTTTCCATACCCACCCAGCGTACCTAGCAGTGAGCCGGGCATTACGTACCGCCGTCCCCGAACCCACCGTCAAAATAATCTAACTCCAGAGTAGGTTATATGCACAAAATCATCAACATAAGTTCCAAATCTGACCAAAATATTCCTTATTCTAGACACAATTACACAAATGAAGTAGTGTATCCAACCCAAACATGCCAATCTATCAGATAGATTCCAAAGATCTGCTTACCGAGGAACTTAGTTGTAAAGGCAATTATACTGATTTGCAGCAACACAAAAGTGGCTTTAAGTTACTGTTTTGCTCTAAGATATGGCTTTTTCTTGCACGAACAGTGACCATGATGTCACCAATATTGAAAAAGAAAAAGAAAGTCTTTAACAGTTCATAACAATTTGATGTTTGATTAATCAAGATTATTGGAGGATAAAGCAATGACGATGCATGAGATCCATGATTATATGTTCCACTATTTACATCATACTATAATGGGAAGGACAATTTTGAGATATCATCTAATAGCCCACCCAGTAATGAAAATTAATTGTTTAGACTCTTCCATTCCGCGATTCTATTAGGTTCCAATATTCAAGTTACCCAACAATGATTTTCATTGTTGGATTGAACTTATGATTCTAGCCTATGTATCCTACTTAAAATGATAATGTGCTTTTGCCAGCATACAGTTATAAGTCCTGGATTATAAAGGCAAGACCAAGCTTAGCAGAAGAAGTCCAAGAGATGCTGGCATAAAAAACTGAAGGTTTCTTCATAAAGTTCTCTGTGCTTAAACTGAAACATTTTATCGTTGTTGCTTTCTAGTGCATACCCCATACTAAGCTTAAGTATTTTACAATGAATGAGCTATTCGACCTGTTTTACTCCACAGAGAAAAACTCCAACGTGAATATACAGTTGTTTCCAGAACATGCTTCTGCTACCACTTTGTCTCTTGTTTCTCCGCCAGTTATTATTTGGAAAAGAATTGGTTACAACCTTTTGAGTGTTTATTAATTAATTTCATACAACAACATATTCAACTTGGTCTTAAGCAAGCGACAGTCCAATTGCAGGTTTAGCCATAACCATTAACTTGTTATAGCAATACATCCTTATTAGTTGAAAAATAGTGCTCAAGTACTGATATTAGAATGTTAATATATTATCTTGCTAAATTATATTCATAGCAAGCCGCTGTGCGCCAGATGCCAGATTGTGAAAGAAAATATAGGCCTATTAAAGCAGGTGGATGCGCAAATTAAGTCCCAATTTAAGCCGCTATGCGTCAGATGCCAGATTGTGAAAGAAAATACAGGCCTATTAAAGTAGGTGGATGCGCAAATTAAGTCCCAATTAATAGATGCAAATTCCAAATTAAATTACACACACATGTAAGAAGTATGATAATAGCAAATGTATATACAGATATGTGTTTGTGTAAATGTGTATTTACCTATAAGGATTTCCTTTAGATTAGTAAGCAATTCCCTAGAAACAGCTGGGGAAGCATTTATTCAAAAGCGCAATAATCAATTTACAGACAGGTAAATGTACTTTTGCAACCACTAACAAAGAACTGCTCATATAAACAACATGCCAGTAGAAAACAAATGTATATAACCATACCCAAACTCACTTTCCTCCGGACACAAGTGATGTAGGTTATCTTACTCATACCTCAACTCACTTATTTCTTGCATGGCAAATCTCAAATAAACACTCTCGTTACTAAATAAAGCAAACTGAACCATTTTCTAATATCAGTCTTCACATAACAGAATTCTAGTACAGAATAAAAGTATACAATCATGATCAAATTCACTTCATCCCCAATAATTCGAATACTAAACACCATAGCAATTCAGATCAACTTCATCACACGTCAACTAGTAATTCAGTTACCTACTACTATACACAAGCACAAGTGTCTGGTGAACATAACCATCAAAATGGGATAGATCAACTATGCCCCAATGCAAACTCTTCCAACGTAGCGAATTTTTCATACTTTCACAACTTACGAACTTTAAATGCTTAAGAGTCACAAATATGACTAATTCCTATAAGAGTATCGAGAAACAAACATAAATCCTATTTAAATTCGAATAGCAAAAGAAGAGGGATCTTTTGAAACTTATGCCTAGCTAATTCATGCCAAAGAACGAAACGCTTTACATACCTCGATCACTTGTCCCAAACTAATCCAATTGCCATTACTATACCAATTTTCTAAAGAACCTCATTTTTATCGAAACTGCAAAATAGGGCAGCATACACTTTATATATATACTTATCACATTCAAGGACTCCTATATACTCCAAGAACCATATTCTATCAACAAAACATCAAACATATACTCCCAACTCTACAACATAATATTTAACTTCATATATGGGCTCCAATTTCGGCCAAACTTCAAATATACATATACCCCATTTCCAATACCTCTTTCACCCCACAAGGATCATTTTTAAGCTATCTAAACATAATTTCGTAGTTACAAAACAATACAACACTCCTTAAATCCACCTTTCTAATTCGGTTCCCACTCCACAATTCACAACTCTACTAAACATGTATTCTTTTCACTATTTTCTTTCAATTTAACATGCTTCAACACACATACAATCTTTGATTTACAAAAACAAAGTTAGAAATCCACATACCTTTTAAACCCCTTACTAGACCCAAATCGACATAGCCGTAAAACCAAATGTTTTCTTGACCAACCAACGCCTCCACGCCACTTAGGGGACTCAATATAGTAGATTAACACTAACAATTTGGTTGAGAAATGAAGAAAAGTGAATTATGTTGATGATGAACAGTAACTCGAGGCCTCTCCTGAAGGTTCTTGAACTTGGAAATATTTTTTAAGTGTAGAAAGCTTTCTTTGGAAATGAAGAATATAAGTTGATCTTGTATATAGCCTTATCACATGACCCCACAACCCCCACATGGTCCAATAGCAATTTAACACAACGGGGTGGACAACTCTTTAACCCCCTTTAAGACTTTAAGTCTTGAGAAATACACTTTGGTCCCCAAACTTTTCCTACGTAAGCCAATTAAGGACATACAAAGATACAATTAAAACACACAAATTCTCACAACTTATGTTTTAAAAAAAATATTCTACTTGAGTCCCCAACTTTCCAAAATATCACTTAAATCCTAAATTTTCTAAAAATGACACATCAGTCCCAATTCCGTAATAGTCCCAATACACCGCAAGGCGTGTTCTAACAGAAAACTTGATTTTGAGAGGCATTCCATAAAACAAGAATCCTTGAAGATCATTTTTTACTTTTGTAGAATTATTGATATTTCTGAATCGGATAAAGCCAAATCCATCAGGGGAATGCGATTACCCTGTCAAGTGGCCCATACCTCTGGAACAGAGACATAAGAATAGTAGTGGTAACATCAAGGGCTAAATTACCCACCATAGACCGTTTGATGGAATTTCTCCCGGTTTCATTATATAAACCCTTGAAAACTAGTTAAACCCTTGAAAACTAGTTAACAAAAATACAAAAGTATTGTCAAAATTTGGATAAATAGAAAAAAAGATGATGAACTGTTGATTGCGGCAGAGAAGAAGAGGCAATTAAAAGGCTATTTGGATTGACTTATATAAACCCTAGAAAACTAGTTAACAAAAACATAAAGGTATCGTCAAGATTTGGAAAAATAGAAAAAAAAGATGATGAAATGTTGATTGCGGCGGAGAAGAAGAGGTAATTAAGAAGCTATTTGGATTGACTTATTTTAAGTACTTTTAAGTTAAAATAGTTTTAACCACTTTTGGAGTGTTTGCGTAAATAAAAAAAGTGCTTATAAGGACTTAATTTTAAGTCAAAATGACCAAAATAAGTCAAAAATCCTAACTTATAATTTTTTAGCTTATAAGTCAAAAGCAATAAACTCATCCAAACGGGCTCTAAGTTTGTAAAACTTTGTAAGTGATGTTTTCTTCTCTAGGTTTTCATATCTTATAAGTGAATAACATCACACACCAATTGAAAAGAAAGGATTCTGCGGATTCAAAGTTATAAGTGGTCACACCTACTTCAGTTATATCGAGAAGTGGATAAATTTAACCCTCTAATTTATATTTATTTTCTTTTTTATTCAAGACATTAGTTTCTTGGCAAGTTATTCCCCTTCCTTTGATCCAATAGTTATATAGATGTTCTCTTTTTTAAAAAAAAAATTAAGTTTGTCAAATATTAAACAACCATTTTAGTGATTTGACTATAGGTCAATGATTAGAAGAGGCCAAAACAACCTCCCACTTTCATGGCTTGAATTCAAGGATTATGATTGACCTTTTGTAATGGCTCCGAAGGTTATTTTTAGAATTTTTGACCAAATTATTATTTTACTTAGCTGCCCCAAGTTTATAACACATCTTAAATTTATCCTATCTGATTTAGACGAGTATGTGCAGAGGATTGCTGAGAAGAACTGCAGATGCTTGTTACGAGTTGTAGGGAGGTTTATGACTCGTAAACTGGATTTCATAGGGACTTCCAATGAATTCAAGTTTCAAGGACCTTCAGAGTATGAGATAGGCTATGACTTGTAGATGAGTCTTCGGGGAGGGTTTCGTGACAAATTCCTATGAAGATCAATTTCTAACCATATGGGTCACGAGAGCCAGTTATGACTCGTAAAAAGGACTACGAGTCATAGTCGGGGTCTGGTAGACCCTATCGGCAGTTTTAATGAGGAGTATTTTTGTCCATTCCAAGCTTTTATCTTATTGTTAGAACCCGTCTTTCACACATTGGAATAATTAGGCACATTTGGGACCAAAGTGGCATTATTGAAAAGTGTAGGATCGAAGTGGCATTATTGAAAAGTTCGAGACCAATGTGACGTTATTAGAAAGTTTAGGACCAAAGTGGAATTTTTGAAAGAAGCTTCTTGAAGATAAGGTGGGACCCACTTGACATATGTTGGGTATTGATTGGGTCAAGTATGGTACACTTAGCAAGTTTTGACTTTTTGAATACAATTATAAATATGTAGATGTACAAGATTTTCTTCTTATTCTTGTAGCATTTCCTTACTTAGAAAAAATCAAGAAAACTTAGGAAAATCAAGACCAACCCACGGCCAACTCATGGCAAATTCAAAATTCACTTTCTTCCACTCCAAAATTATTTTGATGTTACAAACCTACTATGTTGAGGCTCCTAACTAGCTTGGAGGTGTTGTTGGAGCAAGAAAAATGTTTATTCTCCACTTTTGGCAACCCTAGCTCAAGTATGAAGTTGAAAGCAAAAGGTATGATTTAATCGTATTTTATGTGTTATGAAGGTTGTATATATGTTGTAGTATGTTAAAATGAAGAAATATTATGAAATATTGAATGTTGGAATTGAGTTGCATATGTAGAAGTGTTGGCCGTGTGGTGTACCCATGCTATATGGTGTGATATTGCAATGGAATTATGAATTAATGTTAAGTTAGTGTATTATGATCATGTTAGAGTAAAGAAAGTATTGGAAATCCATTTACATGTTTATATGGAGTATTAGGGCTGAATTGGTACATGTTTGTATATATAGTGTTATGTTGTGTTGGGATGATGAATTGATGGTTGCTTGGCATGATATGATTAACATAGTGTGAAGGAATAGATGGAAACCATCTTTATATAAATGTTGGCATGCTGTCCGATTTTATAATTGTGATTAAATGATAATAATTGAAATTATTGTTGTTATATTGGCATTAGAATTGATTCTTGATGTTATTGGGTTGTTGTTGTTGATTTGAGCCGAGTTGAAATCTTGGGGTAGCATAATTTTAAGGAGAAATCCTGCCGAATTTTTCGTAGAATTAAGGGTAAATTTGGAATTTGACGTAAAGAAGTCTTTACCTAATTGTCTGGCATCATCGTGAATTGTTTGTAGACTTGGGACGTCCCGAAGCGTAAGTTGGAAATTGGTTTGCATTTGGATTGAATTGAAGAGAGTTTGAGGTATGTAAAGTTATCCTACTTTTTGGCATATCTTAGAAAAATATAGGTTATGGTACGAACTCTATTCCCGCAATCCGAGCTTGTGTACAATCCGTATTCATTCCTTGGCACTCTTGTATTAACTTTGTTATAATATTGACTCTTATGTTTTTAAAGTTTGTAAATTGCAAAATATGGAAAATTTGATAAATTTTGAAAGAATTTATTTATTAAAAGTTTTAAAAGTATAAATGTCCATAATTTTTGATAAAAACTCGGATTGTTTGAAAACCGTTAGAAACGCCTTGTAAGAGTTTGCATGATTTAGGATGATTATGTTCTCCGTAAGTTGGGCCAGTTCGGCTTCCCACCGGCCATGGGTCCCGCGACGCCCTTTTTAAGTGATTTTGGTAACTTTGAAAGAATTTGGAATAAATCTTGTTTTGATTTTGAAAATGTGTTGTCGTGCACATTATGATATATCTGTTCTGTCGTTACGCTGTATTTGGCGGGTTGGCTTTGCCCAAGGGTCGGGCTCCGCTTAGTTGGTGTGATGCAGTATTGGGCTTTCTGATATGTTTGTGATATGTTACGGAGATTTGGTCCGGGATCGCCTTGGCTCACTTATCCTATGTTTGTGATATGTGGAGTGCAGGGCCGAAGATTGCCCTGGCTCACTTATCCTACATTTGATATGTGGCAGAGATTTCAGGGATTTGAACTTTCTATTGTTACGCTGTGGATGGTGTGTGCCTGGAGGCGCCATCGTTCTGGTCCGTTAGGCATGTTTTGGTATTTTGGAAATAAACATTTTAATGTTTTTGGATATGCATTTGATTTTCATACTCCCATTTTGACTACTACCTTTATTAATGTTCTGTACATTTTGCTTTACATATTCGGTACGTATTTCGTACTGACCCCCTTTTCTTCGGGGGCTACGTTCATGCCCGCAAGTATTGATATTCAGTTTGGCGAACTCAGCAGCTTAGGGCATCCTTCTGCGGTTTGAAGTGCTCCCCTACTCCGGAGCCTACTTTTGGTATATGTGCATTTTCGTTCGTTGCATTATATATGTATCTATTCAGGGGTACGACAGGGCCCTGTCCTGTCCTATGGTTCTGTAAGTCTGTTAGAGGTCTGTCGATACATACATGTGTGGGTTGTGCCCAGTTTGTCCGAATTGAGCTGCATAATATGTTTGGTATATTTGATAGGCGGGTTACCCGCCACATTTATTTGGATTTGAGAGTCAGTTTGGTATTTGTGACGGCGTAAGCCGTCTGTTTGGAATTCATCTTTGAGATTGTGTCTGGGTGCCCAAGTCGGGCACTAGTCACGGCCCACGGGGTTGGATCGTGACAGAAGTGGTATCAAAGTGATTCATCCTTGGAGTGTCCACATACCGTGTCTAGTAGAGTCTTGTTTATCGATGTGTCGGGGCCCCATATCTATAAACAGGAGGCTACAGGATATTTAGGATGTTACTCTTCTTTCTGATCTTAGATTGTGCGATAGAGTTGTGTTATTAGGATGACCCTTTTCTAGCAGAATGAGGTTGCTTTATAGATGCCTCTGAGAAAGACCCTAGTTGCCTGAAGGAGCGAGCCCTGCAGTAAGTGAGAGTAGTAATCCTGATATAGCCTCTTATGCTAGAGAAGTACTTTTACAACTTGAGAAAAACTACAATGTGGGGTGTGAGTTCTGGAAGATAGAAGGGTACATCCAAGGAGTATGCTACAAGTTGGTAGGATATCCTGCTGATTACCATAGGTCCAAGGAAAAAAAAGAAGAAAGAAGAAAAGAGCTAATGGATATAATCCCACTGTTAGAGCTCATAATATGGTTTTAAGTAACTTTTTCCCACCTCCTGATCAGTCTGATGTCAAGAAATTGATGCCCTCAATTCAAAGGTTTCTGAGTTTTCAGTGGAATGAGATATTGCTCTTTCTCATCTTAATTCAGAACAAGAAATTCTGCTCACTTTCCTGTGGTTCAACTTGAGAAGAAACATCATATGACAGGGATTACTAATGAGATCTTAGCTTTTCTTGCTTCAGTGGTTTCTCAAGAAGAATTCTCTGATGAGCCAGTAACAGGAAAAAATGTATCATGTCAAGAATAGGATCTCGTTCTTAGTTGAGAAGTATAATGCTTTTCTTTCTGAAGTCAATCAACTTAGATGGAGATCAATTGAAGTTGCACCAGACCATGATATGCAGGATGAAATGGGGGTGTTGGTGGCTGTGCATGATACATTGGCTGAATTTAGAATAAGAGAAGTGAATTTAAACCAACATCTGAGTTTTTTTAGTAATGGAAATGGAAAACTGTCTGAGAAAACTAGGAAATTGGAGAGGTGTCGAATTGAGTTGCAAGAGAAGTCGAATAGTCTTGAAGCTACGGAACAAACAAGGATTTACTTGGGAGAAGCAAAAATTTAGCTGCTTCACTATAAATATACTAACTAAAAGCCTATCCAGAGTTTAATCTGAGCTTTTAAACCCCAAACTAGGCATATTATGCTCACCGATCGGTTGGTTTGCTGCAAAAAATCCGAGTTGATTGATTCAGATGTGATCCAGCAGGCATTGGATGAAGTGAAACTCATTCGGGAGCGATTGTTAGCGATCAGAGTTGGCAGAAGTCATATGCAAATAATTGTCATCGACATTTAGAATTTCTGGTTGGTGATTGAGTATTCCTTAAAGTATCACCGGTGAATGGTGTTATGAAGTTTCGTAAAAAGGTTGCAAAACAGAGATGTGTCCTCTATTAAAGTGTTGTGGTAAAACAATAACCGAGAGGAAATGACTTGAGAAATCTGCGGATGCGGTCATACCAGCACTAACGCACCGGATCCCATCAGAACTCCGAAGTTAAGCGTTCTTGGGTGAGAGTAGTGCTAGAATGGGTGACCCCTGGGAAGCTAAAGAGCAAATGAAAAGGAAAATCCCCTTAAGTTGTTCACGTGGTTCGTAAAACTGGTTTAACATTCGAGGATGAATGTTCTAAAGGGGGGAGGATGTTAGAACCCATCTTTCGCACATTGGAACAATTAGGCACATTTGGAACCAAAGTGGCATTATTGGAAAGTGTAGGACCGAAGTGGCATTCTTAAAAAGTTTGAGACCAATGTGACGTTATTGGAAAGTTTGGGATCAAAGTGAAATTTTTAAAAGAAGGTTCTTGAAGATAAGGTGGGACCCACTTGACTTGTGTTGGGTCTTGATTGGGCCAAGTATGGTACACTTGACAAGTTTTGATTTTTTGAATACAATTATAAATATGTAGATGTACAAGATTTTCTTCTTATTCTTGTAACATTTCCTTACTTAGAAAAAATCAAGAAAACATAGGAAAATCAAGACCAACCCACGGCCAACTCATGGGAAATTCAAAATTCACTTTCTTCCACTCCAAAATTATTTTGATGTTACAAACCTACTATATTGAGGCTCCTAACTAGCTTGGAGGTGTTGTTGGAGCAAGAAAAATATTTATTCTCCACTTTTGGCAACGCTAGCTCAAGTATGAAGTTGAAAGCAAAAGGTATGATTTAATCGTATTTTATGTGTTATGAAGGTTGTATATATGTTGTAGTATGTTAAAATGAAGAAAAATTATGAAATATTGAATGTTGGAATTGAGTTGCATATGTAAAAGTGTTGGCCGTGTGGTGTGCCCATGCTATATGGTGTGATATTGCGTTGGAATTATGAATTAATGTTTAGTTAGTGTATTATGACCATGTTAGAGTAAAGAAAGTATTGGAAATCATTTTACATGTTTATATGGAGTATTGGGACCGAATTGGTACATGTATGTATATATAGTATTATGTTGTGTTGGGATGATGAATTGATGGTTGGTTGGCATGATATGATTAACATAGTGTGAAGGAATGGATGGAAACTATCTTTATGTAAATGTTGGTATGCTATCCGATTTTGTAATTATGTTTAAATAATGATAATTGAAGTTATTGTTGTTATATTAGCATTAGAATTGATTCTTGATGTTATTAGGTTGTTGTTGTTGTTGATTTGAGCCGAGTTGGAATCTCGGGGTAGCATAATTTTAAGGGAAAATGCTGCCGAATATTTTGTAAAATTAAGGGTAAATTTGGAATTTGACGCCAAGAAGTCTTTACCTAATTGTCTGGCATCGTCGGTAGACTTTGGACGTCCCGAAGCGTAAGTTGGAAATTGGTTTGCATTTGGATTGAATTGAAGAGAGTTTGAGCTATGTGAAGTTATCCTACTTTTTGGCATGTCTTAGAAAAATATAGGTTATGGTACGA
>DF369867.1:14085-26064 GCA_000787875.1 Solanum virginianum
TGTTAACTTTGTCATAATATTGACTCTTATGTTTTTTAAAGTTGTAAGTTACAAAATATGGAAAATTTGATAAATTCTGAAAGAATTTGGGATAAATCTTATTTTGATTTCAAATATGAACATTTTACTTATCTTTTGGATTTATGATACTGATTTTTATGCGTATGATTCTCACGACTCTGCTCGTGCCTATTATGATATCATTCACCGATTCTGGGGCCGATTGTTGTCGTGCGCATTATGACATATTTGTTTCGTCGTTACACTGTGTTTGGCGGGTCAGCTTTGCCCAAGGGCTGGGCTCCGTTTAGTTGGTGTGATCCAGTAATTGGGATTTTTGATATGTTTGTGATATGTTACGGAGATTTGGTCCGGAGATTTGAACTTTCTGGCATTACGCTATGGATGGCGTGTGCCTGGAGGAGCTATCATGCCGGTCCGTCAGGCATGTTTTGGTGTTTTGGAAATAAACATTTTAATGTTTTTGGATATGCATTTGATTTTCATACTCCCATTTTGACTACTACCTTGATTAATGTTCTGTACATTCTGCTTTACATATTCCGTACGTATTTCGTACTGACCCCCTTTTCTTCGGGGGCTGCGTTCTTGCCCGCAGGTATTGATATTCAGTTTGGCGAACTTAGCAGCTTAGGGCATCCTTCTGCGGTTTGAAGTGCTCCCTTACTCCGGAGCCTACTTTTGTTGATATTTAGTTTGGTGGACTCAGCAGCTTAGGACATCCTTCTGCGGTTTGAAGTGCTCCCCTACTCCGGAGCCTACTTTTGGTATATGTGCATTTTCGTTCGTTGCATTATATATGTATCTATTTAGGGGTACGACGGGACCCTGTCCCGTCCTATGGTTCTGTAAGTCTGTTAGAGGTCTGTGGATACATACACGTGTGGGTTGTGCCTAGTTTGTCCGAATTAACCTGCATAATATGTTTGATATATTTGATAGGCGGGTTACCTGCCACATCGACCGTTTCGGCCCATATTTGGATATGTATGATCATTCTATTGGCTCTGTATGACTTCTGTTAGTGCATTCGGATGTGCAGGTCAATCGGGAAAATCCGTAAAATAAAATAAACACTGCTAAATATTCCTTAGTAATGATATATATTTTTATTCGGATTTGAGAGTCAGTTTGGTATTTGTGACGGCGTAAGCCGTCTGTTTGGAATTCGTCTTTGAGATTGTGTCTGGGTACCAAAGTCGGGTAGTAGTCATGGCCTACGGGGTTGGGTCGTGACACTTATTATACCCCACCTGATGTGTTTTTGGCTCGTTTAAATCCTTGGAAATAAACTATAAGCTCATTCATCACTCATTCTACCTAGAGGGTTTTTCTTGAGAGTAAAAGAAGAAGAGGGAAAAGCTAGGATTTGCTATCCAAGAGCAAGAGTTGGTTGAGTTTCCATTGTTTCTTCAATCCCCAGTTATGTAAGGCTTACCAAAGTGTGAAATCTTTCCCTTCACACGCCTCTTCCTCTTCTGAAGTCAAGATTTTGGGAAAATAGTTGAGGTTTGAGAAATCTTGTTATCCTAATATTGAAATTCTTGCACTTATCATGAGATCTTATTATATTATATGAGAAACTTTCTATATTTCATGAGTATTGATTTAAGTGTATGCATGTATTTTCCCCATTGATAGCATGAACCCTAGTTTACATGATTTTGTGGAATGTTGCATATAAATTGAGCATGTTGAGCTGAGTAAATTGAGCATATGGAGTTGAGTATATTAAGTTGAGTAGATTGAGCATATTGAGTCAAATGAATAGAGTATAATTGAGCATGAGGAACTTTTTTTGTGTTGAGTTGCATATATTTCTCTACATGATATCTTGCTTGCATCACATAATGGATAATTGAATGAGTCTAAATGAATGTTTGAGTCTGGGTCGAGTCGATTGATTGCATTGATTGATTGGGTTGTTGAGCATTGAGATGAGATAAGATACCCCAAAGGAGTTGAGTTTGAGTTCTTGATTGAGCATTGAGGTATGGGTCGATGGTGAGTTGATTGATGAGTTGAGCATGTTTTAGTCTTGGAAGAAGTATTGAGCACCGAGTTGGGTGATTGAAAAGCACCCCAGAACTACGTTTGTCTGCGTAGGTGTTGCTCCCTAGTACATGCAAGTGTACATGGTCTCACAAGTAATATAACAACCTTACTTAATGAGTCGAGTTGTCGAACCCAAAGGATTTGATTGTAATTAGAAATCACTCTTGGTTATCACATTTATGGTGTTAGTAAAAAGAGTATTGGAATTCAGTAAACTAAATTTTAAAGAACAAATTTCTAGTAAATTACTCTGATTTTCACGACAAGATATCGATGGATGAGCAATTCCAAGGTTGTAACCGTCACGGCTCAGTCTAGTCTTAACAATGTCTACCTATATCTGGTTTCCTGATTATTGATTCACGGGGTTTAATTTACCTGAACAGGATTGCACGCCTCTGTCAGCCTACAGTTATTGACTGCCTAACTACATCATTGAGCGGGGATAGACAGACTAGTAAAAATGCATTAAAGCTATCCTCCTTTATATGAACCAAGACAGGTATAAGGGTAGTTGTCGCTGGTCTCCCTCACATGAATCAACCTAGTTTTCTAGTATTGAACAAGCTCCCTATACTATTGTATTCTATCCACTCCAACATCTCTTGAATCTAGAGTGAACAACTAAATTACTCCCTAGTTGATCAGGTTATGAAGTATAGATGAAAATAACATAGGAATAATCGAAAAAAACCATTCACAGATGTTAAAAGTTAAGAACTACACATAATCTATGGCTACAACCCCAGAATATGGAGACTTAGCCACTCATGAACGTGGAATACATCGTGAATGAAATGGAAAACATCAAAAACCAAAGTCTAAAGATTTCACTAACCCAAAATATGGTGGAAAAGTGTTCTCTGTCGTCCCTACTGCAGTTCTTGCGTAAAAACAGAATGTCCCCCCTAAAGTCTAAGATAGAATAATAATAAAAATCTTGTAATTTGACTTTTTCGCATCTGGTCCTCAAGTCTACGACGCAGACCCCTTGTATTTTTGACTTTTTGCTTAAATTACTGACTGGACGATTCTACACAACTTTTGCACAAGTCCTTGATGCGAACCTTGCACACTTTTCAACGTGGCACTTTTTTTGCATTTTTTAGCTTCCACAACCTTATTCCCAAGTCTGCCACATGGACTTTTGGTCTTTTGGCTACTTCTACTGGCTTTTATCCTCCTAATTCCAGGTTGTGTTCTTCCCTCAAGTCTGGGTTTAACCCTATACTTTTCAATCAAAGCACAATCTTGCAAAAACACAACCAACAGGCGTACTCAGCCCTACATTAGCAAAATAAGAGAAAATGACACTTAAACACCTAGACTCTATTAATTCGTCCTCTGAATTCACTCAATTTATTCTAAACACCTAGACTCTATTAATTCGTCCTCTGAATTCACTCAATTTATTCGTCCTCTGAATTCACTCGATTTAGGCATATAAATATGCCTAAGATCACCACCCCACACTTAGAGTTTTGTCCCTCCTCGGGCAAACTACTACACATGCATGAGACTCCCTACGGTAGTATGTACAACAAATATCATCCAGTCTCAATCTATGAACCATGGTGAACAATTTTTGGTGGCCTGGGCAGAAACTACTCGTTTCTCGCACTTATGTATACATGCGAAATCATGCAGAATATTTAACAGTTCATCTAGTTCCTGACCTTGAATGATTATGTGCCCTCACCAAGAAGAATTACCTATATATACCACTAAGAATCTAGTCTGAAGATTAAGAATGGGTACAAAAACAACTCTCACTCTCCGAAAAGATGTCTCAAATTGCTTCAAGATTCCATAAGATTGCTCTTAATGTAAACGTAGACCTAGTTGGAATTTTCCTTAGAGGATCACATAGTTCTTTATCTGGCTGTAATGTGGGTTACGGGTAGGTGGGATACATTTATGGATATGACTGACACAGTTCAATTCCTATGCGCTCATAGCACACAAATCACATTGTCTCATGCTTCTTGTTTCACAACCTTTCGTTACCCTTGTTGATATTTTTTCTACAAATACTCCTATTTATTTACATCTGTCTACAAAATAAACCCCTTATAGAAACGTGGACACCCTAAACAAACAATGACTAAGCAAGAGAAAGTAATTTTTTTTCAAACCAGTGTGCCTCCGCGATGGATTAGCGGCAGAGAGGCATCACGGACCAGCACTAGATAATTGGTTTCTTTAGGCCTAAAATAGTGTGCATCCATATTTCCTCCGCTATACGGAGGCAACGCAGACCCATACTATTTTGGTCGATACTTTCTAAAAATTTTTTCTTCTCTCTCTTTCTTGACACTCTACTATTTTTCAACTCTTGGTCGTCTACTCAAGTTCCCTCTTTTCTTATTCACCATGCTCAAGTGCTAGGGAATTAGGATAAAAAATGGTTACTTTACCAAAGAAAAAGGATTGGCTTGGATTGTGGTTAGTCAAAGAATATGCTAAGGTTTAACAAGTACTAGCTAGGATTATTTTCGTCTATCTAAGAAACATCTAGATCCTTTCCTCTAGTTCTGATTCCTACCAAGTCTACTCTACATATCGAGCAAGTTCTCGAACCTATCACAACCGAGACTCACAATTAGCTCACTCACTCTTGGCACATTTTCATCACAAGGTTAGAACTAGAGTTCCTATTGTGGTGCACATGAATTCATTTAATTAAGCATGCATATAATAGTATTTCACAAGGTTCAAGTAGCTACCCTACCCTTAACTATGTTCAACAGTTCGCGGTTGATGCTTGTTCGTACACTACCACACTCTACATGAACTCGATTTGATGAATACCCTTAGGATGGTCGTCATCCATTCATCATAGGGCCCCTATCACTAAATTATGACTAACACAGCTAAATTTCAACAGACACACAATTACCAACAACTTGGTGCATTCACAAAGTATTAACATAAGAGCATTCATGCATCAAAGTAGTAGATAACTATTATTTACAGACCCAACAAAAATAAAAGATGTTCAACCCTATATTAAGATAGATGTCCAGACATGACATAAAGTAAAAATAAAAATGGTCTTAATACATGCCAATAATAGAAGCAATATCACAAAACAAAGGAATTCCCACCTCACATTAAACTTAGCATTGCCCTCAGTGCTAATCATACATAACCTGCAAGGTGGGAACTGTGGTGTTCATGCGTCATCAGGGCCTAGTAGGATGGGTTCACCCCCTACATACACCGGAGGCTCATCAGCTATGTCATCCTCTTCATCATCCTCATCTTCGTGCGCCTCCCCTGGGTCCATAGGAATGTCATCCTCCACTGGCTCGATAAACCAGGGTCCAATGCGGAGCACGACTTTAGCATGGTCATTGAGAGGGTATTCCACCTCAACCTCTTCTAACTCTTCTCTTGTGGAAGGCCAGCCACCAGCCCGGTGTCGCAGTATCTCTAGATTGTACATGCAGGCCGCAATCAACTCGTCCTAGTAGGCTTTCTCTGTAGTGGTCAAGACTGGGCCTAAGGTCACATCAGGCCCCTTAATATTTGTAGCAACATAGGGGAGCCTGGATGACCAGGCAGTAATCGGCCTCCTCCTTAAGGATACCTATAGCACTACACAAAGTAGTAATAAGGCCCCCAAAAGCATACCTGCAACCCTTGTCGCCAGCCTGAAGATCGCTCCATAGTTCAGCTGCATGCCCATCATGATCGCATACGTGAGGCACACTCTATCTCTTGTGATATTGGTGAACTGCTGCCCGAGAAAGAAAGAGTGTGTCACGATCTTCGCCATGACCTAAGCCTCCTTGGACATGTGAGTAAATGAAAAGGAGAGGTGATAGCCTCCCTCAGCATGTCAGACCCATTTATCCATGGACCTTTATCCTGAAATAGTGTGTCTGATGGCCTGATAAGGCGAGTGAAGGCACAAATAATTGAATGCTCCTATTGGGATATCTTCAGGGGTGCCCAGGATTCGATTGATGGTAAGAGGTGAGAAGTTCACCTTAAGTCCTCGAATAATCACCGATTGGGACTGTGGTTCTTTGATCAAATTGGCTTAGAATTCCCTAACCATGCTCAGCTTGCATGGCATAGGTGGTCGGAATAAGAACCCTAAACTAAGTTGATTGTACTGGTTCAGAATCTGCAGGTACTCATCCCATAGGGACTCTACATAAATTGGTACGTCGAGGTAGTACTTCGTCTCATCATGAGACTGATACCACCACTTTCCCTCTCTGTTGACAGTCTTGGACCCATATCAGGTCTGTTGACCCCTCCTAATGTCCCTGGGCATGTCGGGACATCTCATGCCTATTTTCTTGTGTTGGTAGCCCTTGGTCTGCTTGACTGACCACCTCGTCATGCACTTGAAGACATAGTACCTGCAAAATAAAAGAGCAAAATCAGTGCTTAAACTCAAAGCCCATCACCTCACACTTAAACTCAAGTCTGTAAGGCGAGGGTACTCGAACTTCCCCAAGTCATATGGGATACACCACTTCACGATTTTATGCCCCCGCACCATGTTCGACAGTTACAAGTATAACTTCACATTCCATCTCAATATTGAATAAATCAACCCCCTAGCCACAAGATTTCAACCCCACACTTCAACTTTTACATGAATTCACAAATCTATTACAGACCAAACAAGAAGTGTGATGAAGAACCCCCAACAACCCCTCCCCAGCAGTTACAAGCATAATCCCCCATCACCATGTTCGAATTCAACCAATACTTAAATATTTGGCACATGCCAATATATGAACAATAATTTACACATAAGGTATGGGAAAGGACACATAACCCCCCAAACTCTTCCCCAATTTTGAGGCACAAATTTGACCTAGGGTTTTCACCCACACAAATCATACACAAAACTCACTCCCATGAATGATTTAACTAGAAGGAACATATCAGGACCCAACCCATGAGCCGTGACAAGTGCCCGATTGGGGCACCCGAACCCAAGCACAAAACTAGATTATAGCAAATGTATTATTTTAACAGAAATTTTGGCAGAGTTTCCTTTGTTTTACGGACTATCCCAAAATCCTGCACTCAGAAAAATCCAACAGAGTATCATACAAATACATATGAGGGCCGACAAGATCACCGCTGCGATTAAAACTGCACAACTTATATAACATACGTATATGGTCATATAAACAGTCATAACCCATACACATAGGCGTCCATAGACCTCTAAGCAAATAAACAGAACCATAGGACGGGACAGGGCCCCGTCGTAACCTCAAATGAGTAAAAATACAACCTAAAGATACAAGTGTATATACCAAATATTTGCTCCGAAGCAAAGGGAGCACTTCAAATGACAGGAAGGAATCCTAAGTTGGAGGGTCACTAACCTGTACGTCAGTACCTGCGGGCATGAAACGTAGCCCCCTCCCCAAAATAAAGGGGGTCAATACGAAATACGTGCCGAATATGTAAAGCAGAATATACAGAATAAAAGTCAAAGTAGTAGTCAAAAAGAGAGTATGAAAGCCAAGTGCATATCCAAAACCATTAAAATGTTTATTTTAAAAATACCTACATCATGCCTAATGGACCAGAATCGGTGGTGACCTGCGAAACATACATCATCCACCACAATTGCCAGAAAGTTCAAATCCCTGACATCTCCGTCACATAATACAAACAATGAATAGGTGAGCTAAGGCGAACTGTGGCCCTGCACCCACATGAGCTATATATATATATATATATATATATATATATATATATAGCATAATATGCACGACAATAACCGGCCCGGGAACCGGTGAACGATATCATAATAGGTACGAGTAGAGTCGTGAGAATTATATGCATAAAAATCATTATTATAAATCCAAAAGATCAGTAAAATATTCATGTTTGAAAAATAAAATATTATTTATTCCACATTTTTTTGTAAAGTTACCAAGATTTCATAAAAAAGGGTGTTGTGGGTCCCACAACCGATGAAACCCGAACTAACCCGACTTAGAAGGAACTTACTTAACCTAGGCCATACAAACTACTAAGGAACATTTCAAAATGGTTTTCAAGGCAATTCGGGCTGTCTATCAAAAGTTACGGGCGGTTATACTTTTAACATTATTAGAACATAAAGTTGTTCAACTTATCAACTT
The DNA here is from genome assembly GCA_000787875.1 of Solanum virginianum. NCBI lineage: Eukaryota > Viridiplantae > Streptophyta > Magnoliopsida > Solanales > Solanaceae > Solanum > Solanum virginianum. Next base: position 22,293 of record DF369867.1, read on the forward strand.
CTTCATACTCTTACCATTTATGAGCTAATAAGACACAAGAGACAAGGACATGATTAATTTTCATAAGAATGTCAAAGATCGAACATAAAACATACTTAAGCCCAAATTGCAAGGAAAGGGGATCAATCATCTCATTTTCTACATTTAACTAAGTCATGCCAAAGAATGGAATACTTTACATACCTCAATTCCTTTTCCAAAAAAATCCTAATGTAAAGCCGATCCTACTTATACTTCTGAATGTCCAACGTCTACAAACAAATCATAATAACGCCAAATGATTAGCTAAAGCCCTTTTTGGGCCTTAAATTCCAAATTTGCCCCCAATTTTACAAATATTTCGACAGCATCTCCCCTAAAACATAGGCTGCCCCGAGAATCAACTCGGCCTTAATCAATCAACAACAACAACAATAACAACAACCCAATATCATCATCAATCATTTCCAATGCCATAATAGTAATACTAACACTAAGTATCATCATTTAATTGCCTTTACAAAATCTGGACAGCCTTCAAAACTGGACAACATTCAAGATTAGGATAGCATATAAAATGGGACAGCATTAAAAACTGTCAAAACTGGACAGCATTCACCCATATACATTTAGACGGTTTTTATTCATTCTTTCATACTACAATGATCACAATATACTAGCCAAGCATCAATTTTATAATTCCTACAAAACTGGACTGCCCACTAACATGCACAATTAAATGATGTCCAAGTTTTCCTTCACCTTTCCAATGATTATATTACACCAAATAAACATCAAATTCATACTTCCAACGCAACATAACTTCAAACTACATACATAAACTTCAATTTGGCCAACATACTATATATATACATAAAATAATTTCCATTCATTTCTACACATTACAATGATCACAATACACCAACTTAAATGACATTATAACAACAATAGTGCCATGTAACATCATGTACTACTATTCCAAGGATTCGGCCACACTGTATATATATACATATAATTTTTAACACTTTCTTTACCTTACAATTATCATGTCTTGCTAATTAATCATAAATTCATTGTTCCAATACAAGATAACAATATATACATACACATACTAAATTCGGCCAACCCTTGTCCCGTTATAACTCATTTCCAACCTTCAAGTTTTCATGATTTTCTTTCATTCCTACATACTACAATATACATAGAACCTTAATAACACATAAAGTAGCATAATTTCTTACCTTATTACTTCAACCCCTCAATTGAGCTAGGGTTTCAATCAATAAGGAAGAAAAGGTTTTCTTGCTCAAATAACTCTTCCTTACCTTATTACTTCAATCCCTCAATTGAGCTAGGGTTCCAATCAAGAAGGAATAAAAGGTTTTCTTGCTCAAAAACTCTTCCAAGCTACTAAGTGGACTCAAGATAGGTGATTTGTAGCATCAAAATATTTGGAAGAGAAGAAAAATGAATTTTGGGTTTTCTAGCTGCAGTAACCCGAGAGCTTCTTGAAGTTCTTGGTCTGGGTTTTGTGAATTGTTTCTAAGTGTGAAGAGATGTTTAAGGAATGAAAAGATTTGTTCTTGTATAGATATATTTATCTACAACACATCTTGTCCCCACTTTCACACTTGCACTAATAGTGAGCCAACACCATGCTAAGAGTGTTCCCAAAAATATCTTTAAGAACTCAAGTCTTGAAAATTCTACTTTGGTCCCCAAACTTTCCAATAATGATACTTTGGTTTCAAATTTTCATAATTATTCTAATGCATAAAATACAGGTTCTAACATCCTCCCTCCTTAAAACATTCATCCCTGAATGTTAAACCGACCATACAAGTCATATACATAAGTTAGGGGGAGTTCTCCTTCAATTATAACAACAATACATTCAACGTTCAAAAATGCATTTATCACATAACCAGATTAAGCGAGGCATCAAATTACCTGTAGGTACTGAAAACAAGTAAGGGTAAAACTACTAAATCATATGCAAATTAGACTTAGCTATATAGTTGTTTCTAAGAGTATTGCGTATATGCTACATGTTTATGCAGTTTAAAAGACAAAAAGTTATCAACATACAATCACATCCTTCTTATTTTATATATACCAGCCTATCGCTTACTTGAAACCTCATTTAAATACTAATTCATTACTCAACTGAGACCTGAGAGACGTCAAATTGAGAACTGTCCTGTTACGTGCTTTCTCCTTCTTAATTTGTATCAGCTGGTCATAAACACACTAGGGTAAGCTAATGAAATGATGTCTTTTCAACCCCTGATTGTAACAACCCTAACATCTAGGATGATATATAACATAGTACCAAGCTAAAGCCTTCATAATGCCCCTACTAAGTATTTCGGCCTCCATTTTCCTGCCACAGTAGTCCGTTAAATTACCCAGCTAATTATCATATTCAGTTTTGAAGTCGAAAGCTTCGTCAATGTAATCTTCAAGTCCATCAACCTCCAAATCAGCATCATATTCCTTGTGAAGGTTGCAATAGAGCTAGCCTGAGGTGCTTTGTCCTTCACTTTCCTGAAAAGCTTCCCAATAACTCTTTTTGAGTGCTAGGTTGTCTTGTCTGGCTTCTCCATAAAGTCTGGGTATTCTTTAGGGCACAAATTAGATGGTATTTCAGCAGGAACACCAGTCTTTGGAAAGTCAATTGCAATTGAAAAGAACTCGGCAAGTTTTATGCATGGACTACTCATGGCCGTATTAAGTTCTCTGTCTGCAAATACGAAATGGACAATTGCTATGATTCCCAAGTTGTCATTCACAATATAGTTGGTGAAGAAATGTAAACATGTCATTCTTGTCTATTCTCAGCCTATATTGAACGCTGAAGTACACCATTACTGGTCATGGTTAATTTGGTCACAACATAACCGAGAAGTGTGAAGCTATAAAATGTTTCCTTTTCATCAAGATCTAGCTTATATATATATATATATATATATATATATATATATATATATATATATATATATATATATATAGTATTTTTTTATCAGTCCTAGTACACCACTCCAGCGAAGTTCATTCCATGGTCCGGTACTGTACACCTTAACTTTACTTTTCCTCATGATATCCTGAGGATATCCAGTCGGATCACAATGATATGTATATTCCCCTGGAGCTAGATCATATTCGTTCTTCTATAAGGACAGGTAAAATTCTTGTCCAGTCACAAAGTTCTTACCTATCTTCCTGCCTGGTAAAAGCGTGTCAGTAGGATAGTCAAAACTTTACCATAGGAAGTTCTCAGGTTTATTATCATTTATATCTCTAATAACAAGATTCCCCGAGTTCAACAATTGTGCAACTATATTCTTCACAGCCAAATGCCTTGACGAATTAGTAGACTATACGATTTTATTAACAGCAGTGAAAAAAGCAAGTCATGTTGTATTGATGATTTTCAACCTAACATCTGATGTGTTGTTGAATGGATTTTCTCTATTGGCAACCCATACCACAGACTTATCAGGTACATCATGCATATACCATATTTCGACATACCAATTATTTGTGAAACTAGCTGGAAAAAAACAATCCCATCTCAAATCTTTCATCAGGTGAAGTAATGGTCGGACCATCTGTTAGAAAGTCAGTTGCAGTGATGATATCTTTTGCACTAGAAGTTGTGCATAGAAAACCACATAACAATACCTGCAACATAAGCAGATGACTTTCCATTAAGAACTACTATATCACATACTACTGAATTAAAGAGTTATAATTGGGTTTATTGAATAAATATCCAGATAGTTCTGAATGC